>JAMKCH010004588.1:0-67820 GCA_023653785.1 Ophioderma brevispina
TGGAAATGGCATCATGATGATTGCATATCAGAATTAAGGCCCATTTATGCAGATAGACTTTTAAATGAGAAAAACTGCATTCTCGGTATTCTTAGGAAATAAACATCAAATCCGAAATATTGTGCTATTATTATTTTATTAATGTTTAAAATGCATTAATTTCAAGAATCAATATAATAATTTGGGGTCAAAATATCGGAATTGCCTGAGGATGTTAAATATGCAAAACCATTTATCTTCGGAGAGTGAAAATTTCAATTGCCATAGGGTCAAGGCAAAGTTCGGATTGTTCAATTTTTATTGTCGGTATGTGGTTTTTAGTGACCCCATTTACTTAGTTTCGTGATAAAACTCGCTTGGGAAAGTGGGTTAATCTGAGTTGAGGCCATAGAACCCTCCCTTGGGCACTAATAAAACGGAGTTTTTTTTTAGCTTGGGGACTTAAGTGTAAACCATGTCAGCTTTTTAGCCTGAAAGAACAGAGGTGGATCAATCATCCGAAGGACTACCATCACCATAATCATTACAAAGGGCATACCTCTTAACTCTATCAATAACCACCATTCGAAATAAATTTATTAAAAAACAAAAATTGAAAACATGGAAATGTTAAACGCGAAAGAACAAAGTACAGGTGTGGCTCCAATAAGGACTGTAACAAGGACGTTATCACAGTAACTTGGCCCAAAAGCGATACGTCTCTACTTTTCCAAACAGTTACGGTGTTCTCAATTTGATGGCGTTTGGGAATGAAGTGAGGTAAAAAAGAGCAAAAGTATGAAGGAGAATTTTGAAAACCCAAAGTTTTAATAGGTGTTAGATCTCCATTTCAGACCTGCTTCTTCTCTAAAACCCTAACGCGACCAAACAGCAAAAAAAAAACCCAATGCACTGAGTGAGAAAATGCAACTAAAGTCTTCGGATGCAGCAATGAACGTCATTAACTTAGATGGAGACACATATGGGCACGAAACGTGGCCGGGCCAGCGACACCGTTTATAAGCGTGATTGATATCCTCGATCATGGAAGGGGAGCCCGGAGGGCCTCTCGTTCGAGACCTACCAGAGTTTTCCGACTTTTCTCTTTCCCCTCTTCCCTGTATCCTCACTCCCTCGCGGGAGACAGGCTAGAAACACATACGCTTTAGAGCTGTCAATTATGAATGGCCTCAACCTGAAAAAGAACCAAATTTAACAGTGTATTGAAAAGGGCTCGGAAAGGCTCCAAATCCCCATGAAGGAAACATGTTTTGTATCATCTCCAAAAAAATTAATTTGCTTTTCAAAGTCGCTCACCTTAATCCGTTTATGGTACATTATTGTCGAACTGAAAAGCTAAGGTTTCATTGCGAAAGAAACTAAAAGACGAATAAGGCAGCCTTGGAAAGTTCCACGTGACATATCGATAGGCAGTAGCTTAAGGTTCGTTCATACTCCGCTGTCACTGCGCAGTGCAGTGCCGATATATGGATCACTTGGCTGCACAGTGGCGGATTTAGGAAAAGGGCCCTGTCAGCACTTATGGTGGGTCCCTTTAGGGCGTTGCGGGCACTAAGTGCGACTAGAGGGTGTCTGAGGGGGCCAGAAGCGCAATATATTTTAATTTAAATGACTGTAATTTGGAATTGCATCAACTACGATACATGTTGTCAATTTTAAGTTTATAATGCTAAATTTTAAAAGTGGGGCTTTTATTATGTCGAATTTGAATGAGTAGTAGCAACTCTGGTCAAAACCCCGTAATAATACAGCGTTTACATATTTCCATTCAATTCACTGTATGGTTGCGAATTCTGCAAGTTCTCTTTAATGGTAGCGAGCGTCTAAGGCAAACATTGATGTGGCGATGGGCGGGAGGGGTTATGTCCTCACTCTTATGACTGCAATCACCTATCTGACATAAATAACAACTCAGAAGTCGGATTGTAATGTTTCATCAACTTTTAATGATCATAACGGTAGGTCGATCCGGAATCCCACGGATTGAGTATTAACGGATGGACCATCGATGTTGGGGTGGGGGATAGAGAGATGCTGAACTTACCTGAACGGCCTACCCGTTCCGACGAGGACGCTCCTTCAAGAATACTGACCACTGCACATGCCACTACATCATACATATAAGCTCCCTATATATCATTTTACTGTTCGCTACAGTAATATTTACATTGATGATAATTTTACAGGGTATTCTGAAGGTTCAATATTCGGAACGTTCGTTATTCCAAAATTTTCCGACACGCATGTTTCGATTTCCACTCTTTAAAAGGGTCGCTATTCCGAAAATAGGGTCGCTATTCCGCTTATTCAAACGGTTCGCTATTCCAATTTTAAAAGTGTTCTCTATTCCGATTCTAAAAGGGTTCACAATTCCTAATTTCAAAAAAGGATCGTTACTCCGAATTTGAATGATGGTTCCTGTTTATATTTTTTTTTTTCATTTCCAGTGTGTTTTTTAACTGTTTTGTTTTTTTAATTTGTTGTTTTTTTATGTTTTTGTTTGTTTTTGTTTGTGTTTTGTGTTGTTTTATTTATTTGTTTGATGTGCGCTGTCCGAGTGAACATTTTTATTATTTCTAATAACGCAGCCTTCAGTTACAAACGGGGTAATATGGTTGTGACACAATTTTTTATCTCAAATAGAACGCTCTCGCTACTCGTGAATTACTTCACGTATATATTTTTTTACATGCACGATAAGAGATGCTAACAATGAATTGCTCAGTCGATCATCTTCAGGGTCGCTATGTGTGTCTTTGTTAGGCGACTAGTCTAGGGTAAATATAAAAAACTATCTGCAGGTTTTCTCTCGTGGTAGTTTGACTGTGCTCTTCTTCTCAGCAGCATTCTTTGTTTGTTAGAGGCTCCCTAATCATGTAGGATTTAGGCGATACTTTCTCGCATTACATTTGTCAATGGAATTGTATATTCCTACTACATGTTAGTTGTACTTGTGTATGTTCTTGCAACAGGAAAACAAAATTGCATGCTGTTGAAGGTGAAATAAGTAATAAATATTATTTAAATGTACATGGTTGTTTTGATATGGGTATTTTATTGATGTTGATGTTGCGCACATGTTACGGGCCGTTCTAACGCCCAAAGGAAATGGTTGAACCACTAGTTGTGTATATTGATATTGAAATATTTAGACCATAACAGACTAGATTATGAGTGAATATGTTAAACAATCCGTACCAGCTTTGATTCTCACGAGCTCTCACGGTACTCGCCAGCAAATAATTTATCCAGCGAGTCCCCCCGATTTCGGTATAACCAAATGGTGGAGGAAGCCGTTTCGTATTGGTATTTTTTTCAATGGTATGAGGATCATCTCCAATGGTGGTCATATGAGGCATTTGGGAATTTTGATCGTCAGCAAAAACTACGGGAAGATGAGCACAGCGGGCTACCAATTACCACTTTATTTTTATTTATGTTTGGTAAGTTATTATGATTGGTTGGTATTTTGTGCATTTTTTTGGTGGCGTGCAATCAAATTTGAGTATACATGTACTGTATAGACACGTAGAGGTAATAATTATTAACTGATAGTATAGGCCCGTTAGTCATTGAGTGAATGTGTTACCAAATGGGCGTTTTTAATTTAACAAATCGATACGCCCCGCCGCAATCTACGCTGAATTACGTAATTGTATTCTGTCTATTGTGATGCGGATTGATTTTATGTAGCGATGTGAGATGTATTGTTGTGAGTTGTAACCAGGATAAACTAATTCGTGCTTGAAATTTACGCATTGATTTATGTCGCGTATTTAAATTGTGCGATTAGTTAAAGATGCTTCAGCATTCAACTAGCAGGGCATGATACATGTTTTTACGATGCTATTTACCATGTAATGACGTTTTCAATTGTTATGTTATTTCGTGATGAAATCGGAATCTGGATGTGATAGTAGTTCTGAGACGAAATGAATTTGATATGGCTAAATACGATTGTCAACGTACATCTTAAACTATTCAGGTAATCTGAGATGATTTAGATGCTTTCATTGTTAAATTTAAAAATCATGCTGCACTTCGAGACTATACGTCAGATAAATTAGCGCTTGCGATATATCACAAATTGAGGGTCATGTAGCATCTTTTTGGAAATCAATAGCAGGATGGCGATAAAGACACGGTGCAAATGCAAAAGATACATGACTTCTTAAAGAACATTGTTGAAGGCGACTCCTGGCGCTGGAGTGTAGAATCAAATTGTTTATAGCGCAAGCAAAACTCATTAACGAATCGTGACAAGTATTGCTTCCGATATCATGCGCTGGTATAGACAAATTAAGAAACCAGACGCTTGAACCAATTGTCAATTTTTTGCCCGCGGACTTTTACCATGGCTTCGTGGTTTTGTATTTCTCAAAACATACAAAACTTTTCGGGAAGACTTTAGACGCGGCTAGAGTGGGTCTGCAGGCAAAAATACCGCCAGCTTGAAAGTGAAACTTAATGTACTGATAAACCTGAAGAAAACCATGAATCTGTTAGTTCAATTATTAAAACGCAGATTCAATAACAAGTGTGTCTCTAACTTAACGTCTAGACTTGACAAACTCGAGTGACAAAATCAAGTCAAGAGAATTGGCCTTCATCTTTTAGTCATGGAAACGTCTCGGCCATCAATCAAAGTTATAGGCCAAGAAGGGCTCTTGTATGTTTTAGGTGTGCGTCGCAGAGGTCATGGGTGGAGGAAATGTTACGCAAAACATGGGGTTGATGGGAAACCTTTAAACTAATGTACACATTGCGTACGAGAGAAAGAAAAACACAGTGGTCAAAAACCCACCCCACAACGCGGGGGGGTCAAAAGTTTAGTCAAAGAAAACATGAACATGTATGTACTTTTGTAGATTGTGACAGAACTGCAGAACACAAACGTTTACCATATTAGACCAACAGAGTGATATTCAAAGTTCTGAATTGTATTTGAATCAAGTATCAGATGATGAAATACCATTTCCGTCGTAAATGGCACTTCGGTAGAGTGTTTAATAGATACAGGTGCCTCATTAACCCATCGATCAGGATTGGTTATATTACCAATAAATCCCTGAGGTCAACATATGATACAAAAAACCTCGTATTGCAGTGGCTCGTGAAGCTACTGGGAAGAATTGGGAAATAACTGGATCATTGTTTACTTAGATATGTAATGCAGAGTCTTTTTTCCGTGCCTGGAATATTTGCTCGAAATCTCAAACATCCTGATATGATTTGGGAAGTCAAGTTTTTGAATGGACATTGTTGCAAAATTATTGAGTTGTGGCAATAACAAATGAGCTAAAGAAATGCAGTCATATTAGAGTTCTGGAAAAACAGGAAAATACCACCTCATACTCAATCCATTGTTCGAGCAAAAATATCCAAACCAGTTACCCGACACAAACCATTGCATTGTCAAGGTGGAAGGCGTTGTCATGAGCCTTTAGTTTTGGGTTCGGCCAATACCGTTTCAGGTATCTGATCAATGTGCTCATTTAGTAGTATTATTGAACACATAGATGATCCAATCATGTTGTACCCTCGTACCAAATAGGCACATTTACCCCATAAAAACGAGAAGGTTGTTTCGTTTCCTGATTTGGATGATGAAATTGTTAATGAAGTACATTCCATCTTCAGTAGCTAGTAATGTTTGACTTAAAGAAGTATTTCTAAAGTGTTCTGTTAAAACCTGATATTTAAATCTTCACGAAATCAGAAATTTTACTGATCTATTTAGGAGTATGTTTATTGATGGATTTAAAGTAGATAGGATGGTCCTCATGGAAATTATTCGGGTGTGAAACATGACATAATCACAGATGGACATCCTCCTATTAGATCAAGACCATATAGATATGCTCCACATATGCAAGCTGAAATCGAAAACAAGTTAAGAAATGTTAGATCAAGGAATAATTCTCGGGAATCGACTAGTCCATGGAGTTTCCTGTATGTCTGGTACCAAAGGCGGGTTCTCCTGGGTCTTACAGGTTTGCAATAAAAATTTCAAGAAATTGAACGACATTTGTCCACGTTGACAATTTCCTTTCCACTATTAACGTATTGCTTTAGATAGCTTGGTGTTCTACTTAAACCATCAGGTATTTATAACATTAGACCTTGTTCCGGATATTGGCAAATAGGCTTAGTTAGAAGAAAGAGCAAAGCCTCTCACTGCATTCGTGACTCAAGACTTGGTTCTGTATGACATTTGAAAAAGAATGCCTTTGGATTGCATAATGCCCCGGCAACGTTTCAAAGAGCCATGCAGGAGGTATTGCGAGGTTTTAACTGGCAAATTGTCTTATTTACTTAGACGATATGTGTCCTATAATTTTTAGTAGCTCATTTTAAGAACACTTGAGTGCTTATTGAAGCAGGTTTGTAATCGATTGCGCAGGCAGTGTTCTCAAATTTGAATAACCTAAGAAGTGTACTTTTGGTCAAAAAGAGGTGAAGTACTTGGGTCATGTAGTCAGTGAATGAAAAAGGAATTGCGACAGATACTGACAAAGTTAAAATTGTAAAATATCCACACTCCTGCCAGGGTTTCTGCGTTCGGTGAATTTTAGGGTTTGTGGATACTATAGGGAAGTACATTAAAGAACTTTGCAAATTGCGGAACCCCTTACCAATTTGACCAGGAAAGACGTTAGCCCTTGTTTGTGGATGGAAAATGTCTAAACAAGCGTCGAAACGCTTCAAGCAAAAAAAAGTTAATAGTAGAACCACCACTATTTAGCTTATTCAGCTTTCAATGGCACAGAATTTATTACTCCAAACGGAGTGATTGCGGTACGTGTGTCTAGGCTTATATTTTGGACAGAAGCAAGATAAGAACGAACGAGTGATGCGTTGGTGGTCTAAGAACATTGTACAGATGCGAAAAGACTTCAGCACCACCACTGAATTAGAGGCATTGGCAGTATGTTGAAGGAAGTGAAGACAACGCCCCATATTTGCAAACACAGCGTCAAGTTCCACTGTGAAAACAGATATCATTGTGCTTTGAATGGCTTTTTTGGTAACAAAAATACATCAAGGTCCCCTTAGCGCGAGGGCTATGAAGTTACAGGGATACGTTTTTGTTGTAGTGCCCATCCAGGGTTGTCAAAACACTAACGCCGACGCCTTAGTAGAATAGATTATGCCCAAATTGGGGACGTGGTGCAGTTTGTTTAATCATGTCATTCTGAAAAATACTGAAACCCGCTGATACTACAGAAGTTAATAAGGTAGACTGGGTAAATGGTAGATTAGACGAGATGGCCTACGACGTCATGCATTAATCCTGTCAGATGTTCACTCTCGTTCCTGTAGTGACGTGGTTAATGATCTTCGATACAACAAGGGAAACGTATCAAGAATGACAAGGAAGCAGTCAAGCATAACAGGACCGGATTTTCCCAATGAGCTCAATTTAGACCAAACCAATTTCAAACATATGTTTTGTAACTGATGACTTTTTCGGTCCTATGTTGAAATAACTTGTAGATGATGATTACCAGATGATGTTCAGAGGCTAGAAATTTAGTATGCAATCTGATCAATATTATGCACATGAGGCTTAGTGTATCACATCTGGCATACTCCAGCAAAAAGATGGGTACCAGATGAAAGAGAGAAAAATGCCATCGTTGTATAGTACAGTTTGTTTAGTGATACAGTTTTAAATAACTGTCCCACGATCCGTGTTAGCTGCACAATTTTGGATTTCAAAGACCTTACAGAATCCGTTCAACGTTACTTTTGGAAAGGAATGTATCGGGACGTGGACAAACGGGTTGATCATGCCACATTTGTCTTGTTAGCAAAGAAAAACACATTGGTGACACAAGTATTAGCCCCATTGCTTTACCATATGAAAGTTGCTCAGCAGCTTTCGACAAGAGTGAGTTGTTTGTTGAGCATATTGGATCCTCTTACCGACGACAACTTTCTGGCAATCGATATGTGCTTTGTTTACAAAGACCACTGCACAAGATGGCCAAATTATGGTACCGTGAAGGTGATCGATTCGTCAACCATTGCAAGCGGCTTTTTTTGGGAATATTAATATGTGAACATGGTTAAGTCCTCAAACCTGTTGAGAGACCGAGGTCAGAATCAGAATTTCCTGTTGAAAATTGTGTGTAAGTGTGTCGTATCATGTCGCACCACAAAAGCTAAATACTAGTTCATATCATCCGCAATGGTAATGCCATCAGGAACGTTTTTAATGCGGTAATTAAGATTACCCATCTCACATATGTCAATGAGTTCCTATAACGACTGGATAATTTACTTTACGGCTCTTTATACAATTGCCAATAGAACAAATCATGCTGAAAATCAGTCGGATTTAGTCCGTTCTTCCTGTTGTATGGTAGAGAGAGCTAGACTTCCGATGTTGGACTACACTTATGGCTCAATTGCAAATAATATCCAAACAAAACACTTCGTGATCATGATCATAATTTAGTGTCGCAATTAGAAGTGTTTAGGGACAGTCAGAAAACGTCTTAATGAGCAAAATCAATCCAAAATGAAGCGCGTTTGACGGAGCGACACGCAGATGTTCCATATAAGGTGGGCGACTCAGTTTGGATTTTTATTCCCGCTTTGCAGCAGGGATTGTCACGTAAACTCAAAGTTTGGGCGCCTAGGACCAGATCTTTTAGTCAACAAACGTGACCAGTCAATTTTCAAAGTACGCAATCTCGAAAACAATCAATCTGATTGTCTTCCCCTTCGTACAGTGAATTCCGAATGAAATTGCGTATTATAATAGATACGTCGTCCAAGTAATGAGAGTAATGATATGGTCTTGGCATCCAGATCAGAGAGATCAATCCCAGGCTCTTGTTCATGACGATTGTCCTGGAGATGTATTTGACCAACTTTTTGCTACCCAAGAATCTGAGAAATCAATCGCAATGTTCCAGGCCGACCGCCATTCCAGATCAAACTCAAATGTACGTGATAGAACTTATTATTAGTGAGGCTAGAGGTCGCTATAGGAAGAAACGCCTCGAGTATTTAATCAAGTGGCGGTTTTCCCAAATTCAAGAAACACCTGGGAACCAGAGACAATTTATGACGCAGCTGCCTAGCGTCACTGAAGGCCCCGCAGTTAAAATTACTGGTAAAGTTATAAAGGTGCAAGAATATGTATCTTGTGGAATTAAATTCCATCCTGACAAAATTGGGAATTATGAATAGTATATGTGGTAGAAACTATATCATGAGAAATGTATTCACAATTGGATCAAATGAAGCGGATATGACAACTCAGGTTCCACGATCTGTTTTGGAAAAAAACTGTTAACATTGATTGTAATGTTATTAATAATTATTATGTACTTTATTTTTATTATATGTAATGAGGTTACCCATACCATAGTGAACAAAAATCCTTAATTTGTCAGGAGCCAAATTTTGTAGGAAGGGCGTATGTTTGTGACTATAATTGTTTTATCTCAAAAGTAACGCTCTCGCTACTCGTGAAATTTATTCACGTATATATATTTTTTACATGCACGATAATAGATGCTAACAATGAATTGCTCAGTCGATAATCTTCAGGTCGCCTATTGTGTTCTTTGGTTAGGCGACTCGTCCTTCGGGTAAAAACTATCTTCAGGTTTCTCTCGTGGTAGTGGTTGACGGTGCTCGTCTTCTCAGCAATCATCTCTTGGTGGAGAGGCTCCCAATCATGTAGGATTTAGGCGAGTAAATTTCTCGCATTACAATTTGTCATGGAAGGTTTGTATATTCCTAATCTCACATGTAGTTTTTACTGGTGTATTGTCTTCAACAGGAAACAAATTGCATATGCTGTTGAAGGTGAACTAAGTAATAAATATTATTTAAAGTGTACATGGTGTTTTGGATATGGTCTTTATTTGATGTGATGTATGCGCCCATGTTCGGGCCGTTCTAACGCCCAAAGAAATGGTTGAACCACTATTGTGTATTGAAATTATTTAAAACCCTTACCAGACTAAGATCTAATGTGATATGTTAACCAATCCGGTACCCAAGCTTTTGATCTCTCATCGAGCTCTTCCCGGTACTCCGCAGCAAATAATTTATCCAGCGAGTCCCCCCGATTTCGGTATAACAATAGCAAACAAGATTTGTAAATTTGGAAATCACGGTATAACCGCCAGTTCTTGAAAGCATCCAAGCTGCCAGTTATATCTGAGAAAAGTATTTAGTGTACATTACTAGAATTGCACCTGAGTTAGGACACTGTACCATGTTGTACCTGGATGAATGGGAGCAATAGCTGGTGTGTATACTTAGAAAAAAATAATTCACAAGCTGAAGTTAAAAAAGTTTGACACAATGTTACAACTGTTGAACTGAGCTCCGATTTCTAATTAGGAACACTCGGTGATGTTTTCAATACAGGGTTGGAATCTTCTTTCATTTACAAACAGAATTTTCAAAATCAGTTAATATTTAATTTTCATACCACATTTTTTAGCTTCAGTACTTGAATGTTACAATTTTATCCCTTAAAAAGTGAACATTTAGAGCACAAAAATTGTTATAAAATAAAAAGGTAGTCACTAACACACACACACACACACACACACACCACACACGCGCACACACACACACACACACACAAAAATAAATCTCACTTTTTTTTATCTCTCCTTACCTACACCCGTAAATTTTATGAGATATAGTCCGCCGGACTCACAGTCGGCCTATAACGGAGAATCTTCACGCAACATAGTTTCAAGCTTTATTCCGTTGTCGTCTATGGTCCTGCAGGACCATAATCTCCTTTTTACACCGGTATTCCACATTCTTCAATTGGACAATGAATTTGTACAGTTTGATACGTACGTCTACTCTGAAAACACCCATTTATTAATATTTTACTGTATTTTACCATATTTTACTGCAAGAGTATATTTTTTCACTCTCTCACAGATAGCGCTGTAAACTCGACATATCACGCGCACACTCGACTATGGCCAGGAAAACTCGATACACAGCGCGTGAAACTCGACATTCGCGGGAAAACTCGCCATGATTTGATACGTGGAGCATGCCATAACCCTCGTTGTGCACCTGGCAACCCTTCTTGGCAGATTTCTTTTGAAAACAGAACAGCAACTCACACACACGTGCATATTATTGCTTTTGTTGTTTTTCTAAAGACATACTGAGATACTAATAGGGTTGGGCAAGTTGCAACTTTTTTTTAAAATCGAGTGGATTCTATGGCCATTTTGATTCCTTAAAAAGAATCTAGCAAGCTTTTTCACTGAAGATAAAGTTTTGGGTTGGTTCCATGGATTTTAAGTTTTGTACATAAAGTCAATGGGATTTTGAGGTTAAATTAGTTTGCCACATACAAACTAATGACAACCATGTAACATGCACATGTGCTAGGTATATTGCCTCCCTTTGTAACACCATAGGTTTCCAAAATAACCAAGTTCATGATTGTCTAAAATAAAAGAAAAAAATGTCTTTACCTTGCAGAGGGCGTGTAGTTACTCATTAGCACAGCTACAACCTTCACCTACTTTTTAAAATTATTTATAGAAACAGGAATACACTTCTTTACACACAATGAGTTGCCTGCTACTATATATGTTACTAATAGTACCACACATGCACATGCTTGTATGAAACACCCCAGTACCATTCATAGGTATTAACAAGTTATGTAACTGGTTGCAAAGGCTTGACCTTACAACAATAGACTCCTTCAATTTTCACTCACTCACAAACTAGTGGTCTTGTTTTGGTTGTTCTGTGCATTGCCTTGCCTCAGTTGAAGAGAAGCAGAAATTTTGGAAAAAAATATATTTTTTGCCATTGAGAATAAATTTGCTATTTTTTTCTTTCACAATTATTTGCCTAAACATATAAAGCACCTATTGGTGAGTTTCTAGCAAAATCCAGGATGAAGATCATGTTTGTTTCTTGTTTTTCCAAAAGTAGCAGAAAAGCTCTATAGACTTCATGTACAAAACTTAAACTCCACGGAACCAACCTCAAAATTTATCTTGAGTGAAAAAGCTTGTCCGATTCATTTTCAGGAGCCAAAATGGCCATAGAATATAATAATAATAATAATAATTTGAATATTTATAACGCGCGACATATCCACGTAAACGTGCTCAAGGCGCTGTGCGGCTGCCATGAAAGGCGCTCAGCACATCAGAGAAACCATGTACCAGAACAGATTTATGCCAAGAAGCTCGATTTTAGAAGCAGGAGGAAACCGGAGTACCCGGAGAAAACCTGCGGGAACGAGTATGGATCGAGAAAATTCACATAAAGCCGCCGAGAACGAGCCCCTGCAGGGGATCGAACCCGAGACCTCATTGGTGAAAGGCGAGGGAAGATACGCTGCGCCAACCGTTCCCCCAATATGTAGTTTTACAAAAGATTTGTAAAAAAAGTTCATACTTGCCCACCCCTAATATTAAGACACAACTAGCGCCTCTGAGATCAATATATTTCACACAATATCAACGTCAACATTATTTTTTTAAATGGGAGTGATTGAAGTATGGGCTTAAATCGGTATGTCCGCTTCAAGTTTCGCTTTGAGCTTATACGGACATGAAAAACACCACAGCAGCCAGCAAACTCCCGCTGTGCATGGATTACACCAACATCAGGTCACGCACTGCTGCCATTTCAAAACACGGACATTTACTTCGCATTTCCCAAGAAAAATCGATGACCGTGTAGAAATTTTTTTGTCTGAAATGGTCCCTTCTATACCACCCGAAACCGTTCAACAGAAAAACTTCTAACCGGTCACATATTTTTGTTTTAAAACCTTATAATTAAACCCGAATATCAAATTTCCACAGACGCCTACTAAAGTCTGTTGAAGAGACTCTTATTTGAACAATGACACTCATAACAATAGCTCAGCGGGAAGTTGTCGGCTGCTGTGGAAAAACACTGTCCGGGAGAGTATTTGCAGACATAGCAAATTCGATCAATGATATTTAAAGGAAAACAAGATTGCAGATGTCAAATTCGCGCTACCAAATTGGGTCCATATGGTATTCGGAAAAACGCCATTTTTTGCAAATGAATGAACTTAACAGAAATTTATTTATCACTGATAAATATAAATCGGTATTGTGAACGCGCATTACATTTCGCACAAAAATACCGGAAAAACGAATGCACAATTTAAAAAATTAATGTGCATATTTTGCGAAATTTTGCGAAAGCCTATAAATTGTACCTTGCTTGTATTTTGTGTTGTAAATGTCGGATCATCTTTTGCGCTCACTTCAGTAAAAAAGAACTGTACATACCTCCTCAAGGGTAAGCCTTTAACGTTTTGGGTGGGTGGTTAATGAACCATCGAATATTCATTTTTATGCCGTTGTCATGAAATAGAGTGTCCGTGAGACTGAGTGTCCCGCCACCACCCATCTGCAGTTGATACAACCTGTGATATGTCCCCCATACTATTTGCATGGAGGTACAAGCAATGTATGGGGGAAATATTAAAACTTCACACAAATCAATGATTTTGAAAATCCTCTCAGAGGATTAAATGAGAGTAGCATAATGATCACTGCCAGACAAGTGTGATAAAGAAGGACAGGCCATCAGTGTTTTTCCTTGCGTTATGCAAGTGCATTTGAATATCCAAATGTTTATCAAATTAACGTAGGTAGATATGTGCAGAATATGTACACAATTAATTCATTTACACGAAGTATACGTTACAACACAATTTAAATTGACATTTGCCCATATTGCCATGAAATAGTTCGTCTTCCTCCTTGTTTGCTCGTATCCACAAGTCATTGGTAATGCCTTGTCGGTGGTGGTCAGGATTTATTCAGCTAGTGTGCTGATTCGGGGCCGCGTGTATCCATGATACGGACGCTCCTAACATGGCCCGCTATTTGAGACTGGGGCGGATTGGGAACAGTCAGGGGTTTGCATCATACTCTTATTCGGACACTCCTGACTGCCGATTGTACATGTACAGTGTGTGGACTTCTGCACACGGGGACCACGACGGCTCTTAACCGTCCCCTCGAAGGACGGGATGCTTTCATGATCCATTTGCCCAATTCCAAGTGAACCATGGAGCGATGGAGAGCGGTATTCTGGATATCAAAAAGATGATATACAGATCAAATCCAGAATTGATAGTACCCGAATAAATCCCAGCAAGTGCCACGACCCCACCGGGATTAGAACCCCCCCGGGAATTTTGATGGTAAATTTGCGCCGGAGGCAAGCACCCTAACCGCTTAGCCACGCTCTCCCACAAATTCCTCCTTATCACCCGGATCTCAAACCGATATATAGAACTTATTTGTTCACAAATCAAAGCTTATGTTGCCAAGCCTAACAAGGACTTTAAACACTAATCGGTTCAAAAAACGTTTCGCAGAAGCTCTACAAAAAGTCACCAAAACAGATTGGAAAATACAATAAAACATGTTACTGGGATAGAAGACTTCTACTCGAGCAAGGAGAATATTGTTGATATTGACATAAATCAAATCCCAATCAATTTGACGGAAGACAGTGACAGAGAATCCGAATATGATGGTGATATCTGAATGTAAGTGAATTTTAACTCCTAATTTAAAAAAAATATATACCATACTACAGGCCTATATATATCATTTAGGTACCTTTCGTCACTATAAATTCATAATTTCATGTGACACCCAGTGCTAAACTTTGTATTGGAAGAATTGTATTGTGGGAAGAACCCTACCTCCTCTTGTGGGTCCGGCGGACTATAAAAAAACATCGACACCGGTGTGGCGTGAGATTTGGTCCTCGGGACTCATAGTCCACCTACAACGGTGAAGAAAAGGGCACTCGATTCAGTTGACTCTTCACTCAACCATGTCAACGTTAGTTTCACCCTTTAATGGAGCCGGGCTCCGGGCGGATATCATAATTATTTCCTTTTACACCGGTATTCACAAAACAAAATCAGGGAAGATCAATTTTGCACAATTTCGAAAAAAAAATTATGTATATTTTAGGCGAATATTTGGGAAATTCGAGGTTTGCTGGGATTATGACGCCCAACCGAGGTATTTCAGAAGTTGGTCAGTCGAAACAGAAGACCGGTAGCTATACGTTGCTACTAAATTTCATGTTGGTTAAGGCAGGCGTGTTACAGGAAAAAGGCTCAGTCAGACGACAGCCAAATTCGTTAAAAACAGCGTCAAGCACGACATGTTTCTCTTGAACTAAATTTTGTGTTTGTTTGGGAAAAATTTAAATGCTTTTGATTTAAAAAATAACAACACTCTTGAAAAGTGTGTTTAGAATAAGGGCAAAAAAAAATAAAATTAAAGTGTGTTAAGCAAGTGATTCGACACGTTTACAACACGAAGGAAAGAATGTGTTTAGAAAAGCGTAGATTCCTTGCAGTGAAAATGTGAGTTTTTGTTTCAGAGGCAGGTTGTGCGTCATTTGTGACAAGTTTTCTTCTTTTTTGACACTAATACTAAAAATACTATATCTATAAATGGTACAATACGTAAATCAAAGAAATTGTGCAAGGATTAAAGATGATCTTGACCTTAATGCAATCACTATTGTTGTTTTTTATAAGACACGTCTAATACACTTTCATGTGTTGAAAAAAATGAAAGAATTCGACTGAAAAATACGCTAGATATAGCGGGTTTTATAAGCACACCCCTTTTTTGTCCATTCCTATGGGATTTACACACATTAAACTTGTGTTTGTGAGAATGTACAATATCATGGTGCCTTTATCAACTTAATAAATGTTACATTTTCTTGAATATTTCAACTACGGATTAATCAATGAATCTATTTATACCAATGTGCCAAGTGATATGACAAATTCAAACACCAATGTTGCAGAGCAAGAAAACAAGATCTTCCCATTGTTTAGGATATTGCTAAGAGTTTAGTCCCTTATTCATGTTATTGGTATAGCTTGTATATACCTGGATTATAGTAGTAGTGTTGAAAACCCTTTTCATTTACACATCAGGATTAATTGGGTGAAATTTTGTGTTAACATTATGAAGATTAATAAAGAATATTATGGCTATTAATAGATAAATTAAACAAGATATCAAGGGTCATTATTCCTTCCATATTGCTATACCCCGTACATCGTATATATTAACGCAATATCGTGCTTAACTGTATAAATCCCATTGGAATGGGTGGAATCGAGGTGTGCTTACAGAATTTGTCATATCTGGCTTATTTTTCAGTTGACTTCTTTCATTTTTTCAGCACTTGGAAGTATATTAGATTTACTTTATTAAAACAACAAATGTATGATTCAGTGATTTTATCAAGGTCAAGGTCATCTGCAATCCTTGCACATTTATTTTTGATTCACTTAGTACGTCTGTGAATTCTTATATCAAAACTCAATGTTGCCAATTTAGGGAGGTAACGTATCTGGCGCGGTATGAACGTAACATGAGGGATTTCTTTCATTACTAGGGCTGGAAATGTTACTTTTAAACCAGATTTTTATGCAAAACATGAATAATATAACATTGACATCTTCTCGATTTATCACATTTTGGTATTCCGTATTTTTTAGCAATTTTGTATCCATTCGAATTATGGTAACGTATCTGGCTGCAATATTGGCGACATGCTCTCAGAGAACTCTTGCGAAACTTTAATAATCCAATATTATCATGGTTCTGAATTTAATAATTAGGCATAATAGAGGCTGTACATGCTGTAAGTCTGTGGATATGCGGTCTGTGTACGAGCAAGGGACACTTTTAAAGAACGAATTTGGGCTGGGCGACCGGGGAAAGCAAGAATTAAATGCATCTTTAGCCTTATTTGCTTGATACTTTCTCACCGGTTACAACATCTGTCCGGATCATTTTGAAACATAACTCCTAAGTATAATTTATATTAATAACAGTCATAAAGCAAGCTTTAAAACTGTGCATGACGTGAGCGACACTAAAACGACTTTTTGAACACTTTATCGGAAAATGACCCAAAATGTCAAAAACGGCGATAACATGGTGCAAATTTTAAAGGAATATGTCATGATTCTGAATCTGTGGAAAATTGGTATGGATTGAAAGCTTAAGTAACGTAGATAAATATAAATCAAAATAAGTTGAAATTGTCCACATTTGTTTGATGTATTTTTGCCCTTTTAATTTTTCCGCCCAATATCTTACTCGAAAACGATTCCGACAAATCCACATCGCAGGCAAATGGTGCCGTCAAAGTGATGACCATCGTTGACGTCGTTGTGACCATCATGTCGCATTGTTGCCACTTCCTATAACTGCGATCGAGTGTTTTTTATAATCAATAATAATTAAAAAAACACAATGTTTTTATTTTTTTTAAAACAAAATGTGTCATTCTGTAACTTTTCAAATTTTATTATTACTTCAATTACTCCATCAATATTTACAGTTCAGCAAAACAATTCGAGTCAACACGATGTTTTTTGGTCATCACTTTGACGTCACGAGGAGAAGAAAATTGGGGCTATTTTGATCAATGAAGACGTGGCGAAAAATCCGCCCGTTTTCTTCGTATGCAAAAAAGCAAAATTAAAATGCCTCATTTTGTAATTTTAACATCAAATTGAATTATTTTTCGGGAATTCGTGATGTATGTCCATATATTTATTAATGTAAGTCAAACTGAGCTTGACAAAAATCTTGACATTTCCTTTAAATCAAAAGTGAAAATTACACCTCTTCTAGGGTTAAGATTCAGTAAGAATCACTGTTGATGAAACTTATGTCTTGTTCACTAAACAATAGTTATTGGTGAATTTATTTGAATACAATCTGTATTTTGACTATAGTAATTAAATACATTTATATTCGCATTTAAATTTATGTAAACATATATTAATTAACATTTTCGTCATTGTTTCTCCTCATTCTATACATAAAATGCGATAATATATGTTTCAAGTTCTTGCACTCTCATAAAAACAAATTTGGATCACAGCTCTTTTATAGAGTAGGTCTTTAAAGTTTCGGGATGTTTTGCTCAAGAAAACAAAAAACAAATCAACCAAATAAATCACATCGTTGTGTTATAAGCGTGAAACTTACTCTCTAAATGAAAAAGAGTGAATTTCACTCTTAAGAGGTCTACAAGGACCCACTCTGCAAGAGGTGAAATTCAATACCCGTCAGGAATATGTCTTTGGTCAATTTACTCTTGATAATTATACAAGTAAGAAATTTTGTATTATTTTTAAATTATCAATATAATTTTTGATCCAAAAGGTTCTTGAAAGGTGTGAAATTTAACTCTTTTTTGGAGTGGGCTTGAAGTCACTCTATAAGAGTGAAATTCACATTTTTGCATTTAGAGAGTAACTGCGCAAGTCCGAGGTGCCTTTTCCATTCGTTTCAAGCGTGAAACTTACTCTCTAAATGAAAAAGAGTGAATTTCACTCTTATAGAGTGACTACAGGACCCACTCTGCAAAGAGTGAAATTTCATACCCTTCAAGGAATATGTCTTTAGTCAAATTTACTCTTGATAATTTATAAAGTAATAAAGTTGTATTATTTTGTAAATTATCAATAGAAATTTTGATCCAAAAAGGTTCTTTGAAAGGTGTGAAATTTAACTCTTTTTTGGAGTGGGCCTTGAAGTCACTCTATAAGAGTGAAATTCACATTTTTGCATTTAGAGAGTACTGCGCAAGTCCGAGGTGCCTTTTCCATTCGTATTCACGAAATCAAATTAGATAAAATATAGTTTATGTACAATTAGTGGGGCAAAAAATGAAGTAACCTATTTTATGCGAATATTGAGGAAAATCGAGGTTCACTGGGATTATGATGCCAAACAGATGTATTTATTAGTTGGTCAGTAGATAATTCCTGTACGTTGCTACCAAATTTCATGTTGGTTAGGTTTACAGTAAAGGCTCAATCAGATGCTTAAAGACACTATCAGTGATTTGCTAAATCAGCAAATCGAAAAAATCATCAAAAATCAGATTTTTGCATGTATGTAACAAGTACAGGTATCCTAACATACCCTGCAAATGATAAGACCAGAAGCAACCTAATAAGGACAGAATCGGAGATTTGAGTCATTACTGTCCGAACGGACACTTACTACAACACGTAATTGAATGGAGAATCGTATCTTGGAACACTGCCGTATTCTTCCTTTTCTGTCAATTCTACAGCTGGAAAAGGTAACTTATGAGATTTCTACAGACTTATCATTCACTTTGAAGCTATTCATGCAAATTTCAAATATTTTTCAAATCACTGATAGTGTCTTTAAATAGACAGGGTGAAGTATGGAAGTGCTTCGCATGAACTGAAGTGTTTCCTTGAGTAAAATTAAAAGGCTTTTTAATTAAAAAAATAATTTACAAGAATTTTACATTTTTAGTGACAGGTGCTGTATTTTGCCGATATATACACAGGCCTACCTTATTAATGGCATCTAATTCTATTTGATTCTAATGTATGTACATATTCATATACAAAACTTTTCTAACCCTTTCTACATAAAACGCGGATTAGGTTTTCAGTGATAAAATCACTTTTGGCGAAGCAAAATGCGTGAAGTTGTTGTATTTTTCCCGGGAGAAAAGTGGTTTTTAATCCAAAGAGTATGTTTTGGGGTACGCCCTCGTTTTTCTCTCACACTCACACTCACACACTCACACACACACACACACACACACACACACACACACACACACACACACACACACACATGCACACACCAACACACGTACACAAACACACACACACACACACCAGCGCGCGATTAGCATACGTGAGCGTTTCTTTATAGTAATCAATTAACGTTCATTCCGGGAATTGGGAAACAACTGAGTCACAATTGTTCTAGCAGTTTCTATTCATTTTACTGGCTCAGTTTAAAATTAAAAAGATCCCTCTTGGATTTAAAATAAAATAATACGCACGCGTGAACAAAAATGGACAAATGTTGCCGTTTTTACAGTTTACTTAAAATATAACTAATTCTACAATTGCTTTTTGTTTGTTTTTCTTGTATCATTTACGTTATGAAATGTTTACTGTTATCGTCAGAGACATAATTAGATATCGTCTGACGTTATTTAACGGTGTAAAATATGTTTGCTGTTAATAATTAACCGTTAACAGTCAAAACTTATTAAAAAGAAAGTTCATTACCATGATAATCATGTCCCCGAGTCGAAAATCTGAATTAAATCTTATTTTGTTCGAACATACCCTGACCAAACTGTGCCGATTGACAAGCCTTATGGTAGCCGCAAATGATCTGCTAATTCTGTCCCCATTAGAGGTCTAATATCGTTACGAAATGACACGCGTACACGTCCACTCATTGTAACACCCTCCCTGCTCCCGTGTGTTTCTTCACTAATGACAGGATATAATTCTTTGGGTAATCGACTTCTCTCCATCGCCCCAATTTCGAAATCACCTATGCACTTTAGGGCATGCTTATCGCTTTAGGAAGAAATTAATAGTTATCCTATTAAATTGATAGGAATTTCCTTTTAGTTCATGCCCTTGTTAGCCAATATGGTACGCATTTGGTCACAGAGAACAACGATGTGGTTGAGACTTCCCTCACCCCCGGGATCCAACATAGCGTAAAACTTCAGTAGTAATGTGTTTATGTAATTTACGAAATTATGGGGGTAAACTTGAACCCGTGTATAATGACTAAACTCTGACCCCTGTGTAACCTTTTATGCAAGCTCATAAATTTAAGTCGAACCTTTCATAAGGATCAACATGGAAGTGCTATTAAACATGTTAAGAAATACTTCCGACTAAATTCCCTTCAATTTCGACCATTTGGCAATGTGTTCATGTGTGTAGCGGTCGCAGTTGTCTGTAGCGGACGGATATATTCTAGTAAGGAAAAGGATCACATACAAAATGCTACAAACCCACTGGCAGAAAACTTGTGTAGCAGGATTTTTATATCTCGTGGTAAACTTCGGCGCAATTTCAGGTATGGTGATTCCTTGAATTATATTTTAATTCTTTACAATACTTAACGGTCACTTACAGAGAACAAAAAAAAACACCTTTTGTTTGTAATTCAATAGATATCATGGATAAAAGTACCATAATTTCAGCTAATTATGATGATGGTTTGCTTTTCCGTGGGGCAAATCAAATGTATCATTGACCCTTATCTAGGCAAATGAGTTAAAATATTTACTAGTAGATTTTTTTTTATGTTTGCCTTGGTGTACTTCTCCGTTTTGGACAGCTTACACCTTCGCTGTTTGCCAAACAAAGTAGTTACCAGACCACGATGGATAATTCCTCTTGTAATTTTTGTTGGTCACAAATCTTCTTGTGCCTGGGACATTTTATTTTCGTATCGCCTTGGCTAAAGTGGAAACATCTCACAGTATCAAAGTATGGATAAGCTAATAAAGGGCGCACAGCTCGAAACGTCTGTATAAACTTACATGACCATCTCTAGTGCTAAGACAGAACATGTTCTTATATGGGCACGGCGTTGTATAATTATATATATGCCATATATATATACGTATAATCACATATATGTCAAATGCGCACGATACATCGCATTATACTTATTGGTATAATTTGAAGCGGTGTTTATTCACGCGTATTTGACAACTCATTTGTGGCGATCGGCTAAGTACTGTTGAAGTTATGCCCACTTGACCAAACCTACCCCACGATTTTAAAAGTTGCAGTAAAACTTAGAGAAAGAGATTGTAATGCAAGAAAAAGAGGATTTAATGATTTCATCTTGGTAACAACAGCTAAAAATTGCACATAGGGTTTTATAGTGTGCATTGCAACTTTTATTCTGGGGTGGTGGGTCAGTTCAAATGGGCATAACTCAACAATTACGCAGTCGATCGCAACAAATAGGTATCAACTACGCGTGTAAATAAACAACGATTCAAATTATACCCCAAAAACGCTAGAGCGATATATATATATATATATATATATATATATATATATATATAATATATATATATATTTATTAGAAGAATTGGAGTAGTTTGTTTATAACCTTTGTGAATTACTGCCATTAAACATATACATATATAGAAGAATTGATGACAGCCGCGGGACGTATATATATATATATACTATATATAATAATATATATATATATTATATATATATAATATATATATATATATATATTATATATGAAAAGTTGTTCGATGGTGTTTGGGATTCTTTGTTTTCTGGTTTTACTTGCCATTGTTGCAAGTTTTGGAATAATGAATACGGGTTTTAAAATAACATATGTCCTCCAGGTCGAATCCACACGATATATTCGTAAAAAAAAAAAAAAAGGGGAGAGGTGTTTTTTTTAAAATTAAAGAGTACATGCAGTGTTTAATGGAATAGCTTTTTGAAAGTTATTTTTTTTAATTTCTTATTTGTATTCTATGTGATTATTATATATTGGTATTATTTAATAATTTATGTAATTAGCGACAGGGGGTTGCGTTGCAATATAATAGGACAAACTTGTTTCCTGTGATAAAAGCGACCAAAAGTGATTTCATCCTTTACCACTGTCAAATAAAATTTAATCATTCGGTACATTCCAATACGTGTTCTGTAACCACGATCACGCAGGTTAGAACGGGGTAAGAATCATTATAAACCAGAGAGGGACCCCGTATCAAACTGAAAGTCAGAATCTTACAAACAATTAATATACTTTATTTTAGATTATGAATTTTTGGGGTACGCATTAGAGGTTATATGCCCACCTAAACAAAATGGTTCAAATGTAAAAATGTTTGAGATGCCTCAAAATTGACGTCTAATACATGAAGTTGAAGGGGGTGACCGATCGACAAGCCTCGTCCCAGACAAACCTCATCCCCCACTTTATCTATCAAATTAAATAGCGGGTTCACTGGTCTGTTCACTGGCCACTAAATAAGCTAATTTAATTTGGCCACGTCAACTTTTCGAAGATGTTTTTGGACGGAGCAAGATCTGCATCTCTTCCAACTAATCGACGTGTTCCAAAACTTTTCTTGGTGGACATGTGTTGTGAAGGGCTTTACGCTACATGGGAATATCTGTTATCAAAATGTTGATGTTTTAGTAGTGATTTCGTACATTGCGCCCTCTCTATGTCATAGACTTACAAAGAGATTAGTTAGGGAGAATTTGAACGTTGATCAAGTTAAGCTTTAATTACTCTCTAGATCCATATCTGGATGCTGGTGGTCCATTCAGGTTTTATGAGTAAAAATTGATAAGTGTCTTATAGGATATCGTTGTGCATGTCATATTTAGCTTCTATATTTGTTATAGGCTTATATTATATAGATGTACGATTTCCGAAAGCAGCTGTTTTTTTATCTTATTAAACTTAATTATTTCTAGCTCTTGATTTCTTATGTTCAGGTTTTCATTCTGCATTCGTGCTACAAATAACATGAATGGGTAAAGGTTTGGTTGGTTTATTATAGAAGCTATAGTGTGTTCCCATGGCATGCACATGCCTGAAGAGCTCTGGATGCTGTTTGCTGCATCCCTCTTATTACTTCATTGGGGACATTGACACAGTTACCTTTTTAACCGTTTGAACTTTGCCCTAACCTCTGATTGAGAATCTATACAATTTCAGTCCGACTGCACGATGAGTGATCACACACAGAAGACACTTCAATGTATCAACGGAATTTGAACTATTGGATTTTTTCATAATGCAAGCTACTGGGGTCGTTTGACGGGTTATCAAACTTAAGTTGCAAATTTACCTTTACCGTGGACTACACCGCAATTCATTACAGTGTATATCTCAAGACATTTTCAACCACATACTTACTTTTTCTTGGGGTGTAAAGACAGATTTTTAAGAGTTTTTTAAAGGGCCATTGTACGATCGACTAATAGTCGAAGTTTCGTCAGCATAATCCCCTGATTTGGTCTTAATTTTTTTGATTATCAGAAGAAAGCCTATAGGCCCCTAGGCTACTTTTACTCATGACCCTTGTGATGGTGTGCTGTGAATCTTTGGACTATATAAAAGATGTTTGGTTGGAGTTTAATATGAGCGAAAATGAGTCCCATTTTGGTCGACCAATTAATTTTACACAGTAGGAACATACCGCTTTTTATGGTTCTCGGCATTGTAGCAAACGGATTGAACAATATCGGCGCGAAATTGTACAGGTGGGGTTTGGGTATATCACAGAGAAAACGCTGTTGAAAAGTTTAAACAGTTTTTAAACAAGTTTGTTAACGGGTGAACCGAACAATGTTATTCAGTTCACCCCGTTACTGTTAAACTTTAATAACTGTTTAAACCTGTTTTTAAACAGCGTTTTCTCTGTGCCTAAAGAACTTCAAAGAGAATGTATAGAGGCGTACTCAAAATCGGGCCCATCCCCTTTATAGCTTCACCCCATTTCTCCACATAAGTGGACAAGGGGGAGGGGTGGGTCATCTCATGGAAACCTACAAACGACATTGTGCCAGTTTAAGACTAACGTTATACTTTTTCCGACTCATATTCATTTGTATATTATTTGTGTAACTTCTTTGGTAAGCATATTTTCATGAAAAAAAATAGTTAAAATCCATCGACAAGTAATTAGATAATTAGCGAAGGTCCAGCTATTAGAACCCCGTCCTCCACTGGAATGTCATTAAAAATATTATAATTCAAAGTAATTAAGATTATTTTTTAATTTTATTCTAAGAAATTTTGAGAGATATTTGTAATTAAACAATAAAGTAATAATGAAATTTAGGTAGGTAACCCTTTAATGCCGATAGCGATCACTTTGAGTTTGCCTTATCTCCCTCACTCATACTGTACAAACTAATGGGAAGTTACAAAATATGACATATGAAACTTGACATAATTTGTGTTCAGGATAGGTAGATTGAACAATTTTTATATTTTTTTTATGCAAAAAAATACCTTGGCAAAGTGGTTTCAGTGGGGGGGGGGGGTCACGGAGTCCCCCTTGTCCACCAATGGAAGTAGAAGACCTGTCCACTTGAAAAGGTTAAAGGTTTTTTTTTCACTAACAATTAAAGATAAACTTCAAACAACTGTCGTTGCATTAGCCGGGATGTGGTGTGAAGGTGCTCAAAACCGGGAGAAGTACCAACGGTGATGCTCGTCGGAGCTCCTGAGAGAGAGAGAAGGACGCGATGAAGAGCTGATCGAAATGAGAGAGAGCGCAGAGGAGGGAACCTAAGCGAGGAGGCGATTGCGAAGGACGGGAACAGAAGGTGCAGAGGGCAGGAAGAGGCGAGCAGTCCCCACGCCCCCCCCCTACCCTGTCTCCTGCATCCCTTTCTCGCTATTACACCCTTATATTCACTTCTTACCTCACACTATTTGCATTTTGCTCACCATCTTGACATGATCTATTTCTTTCTTCCCATGCCCCCCACTCCCCCTTTATCTCACTTGCATATATTTCGCGCGGCCGCCCTCCCTTCCTAATCCCTAGCCTTTTTTGTTATCCTAGAGGGGAGGGAGGAAAGAGGTATGAGGGAGATGAGAATAATAATGGAGGAGGGAGAGAGAGGGACGAGAAGACGAGGGAGGGAGACGACGAAATTAGAGGGGATAGGTATGAGCAAAAAGGAGAGAAGGGAGGTAGAGAGAGAGGGGAGGGGCGAAGAGGGATGGGAAGGGAGTGAGGAGAGGAAAAGTGAGAGAGGAAGGAGTGGGAGAGGAGGAGGAAGGATGGGGAGGTTTGGGTGAATGGAAGGAAAAAGAGAAAGGGCGGCGAGGGAGGCTGGACGGTGCAGGGATGCGGGCAATGACAGAGGGAAAGGATGGAGAGGAAGGCACGGGGAGCTCTCCAACCTGACGGCCAGTCCACAACCCCTTTCTGATATCTCCTAGACGCTCAACAGAACCGATGACCTCTGGACGTATCCCCGTAATGCTTTTACCACTGGAACCTCCCAAGACCTCCTTGAGTATTGATAACAGTCACGACCACCCCCGTACGGGTTCTTAGGCCGCCCAGCAAGGCCACCTGCTGACGATTGTCATCTCGAACGTTAACCAGCACCACTTTCCCCGGTAGCAACCGATTTTGACCCGCATCGACGTAGTTCGCATTGCTCTCTGGCTCCTCCCGCGGCCTACCACGTCTAACTCCCGGCATTCGCATTCCTGTGGCCGGTAGACGATACTTAGACGCTAGGTAGATATCGCACCCATCCTTCCTAAACATAGACCTACACCGAATTGACCCCAGATTTAGGTTATATTTGGGGAAAGTAAAGAGGGAACGGAGATGAGAGGAAAGAAGGGAAAGAGAAAAGAGGTGAGAGAGAACAGAGAAGAGGGAAGGAAGAATGGAAAGAGGAGGGATGAGAGGGGAGGGAGCGGTGAGAATGATAGAAGAGGGGAGAAGGAGGGCCTGACGTGAAAGTTAAGGGAGGAAGGAGGAAGAGCGAATGGTGGAAATTTAAAGGAAACTAATTGGGGAGACGAGGAGAGTAAGATGGAACAAAGGGGGAGAAGAGGGGGAGAGGGCGGAAGACTGGATGAAGGAGAACGGGAGCGAGAACGAGGGTAGGAGAGGACAGGAAGAGGGATAGGGAGGGAAAAGACAGGGAGGTCAGAAAAAGGGAGAGCCGGGTGAGAGAGGAGGGTTGCGGAGGGGGAAAGAGAGGAGGGATGTGGGGAGGGAAAGGGGAGGGGAAAAGAGAGGAAGGAGGACGGAGAGAAAGAGTAAGAAAAAAAGAAAGGAAGGAAAGAGGCCAGAGGAAGAGGGAAGATATGGAGGGGAAGAAAAGAAGAGAGGAGCGCGGGCGAGGGAGGGAGAAAGGGGTGGTGGTAGGTAAGCACTGAAAACCTCAAACTAGTCGAAAAAAACTAATCCAGAAGTTCCTAATTCACTAGTTTGACGGACTAAAATGTAATATCAGGGAGTTTTTACTAATCAGTCGACCAGTAAAACTAGGTTGGGCGACTGAGTAAAACTAAATCGGGCGACTAGAAAATAATAGTCTGGCCAAACTAGTTAATCAGGGACCACCTCTGGACTAGTTGGAGGAGGAGAGAGCGAGAGAGAGAGAGAGAAGGGGCAGAGAGGTTAGACGGTAGGGTAGAAGCAAGAGATTATGGCTTTTGAGCTGAGTCACGGTAGACGAATAACATGAGTATGATTTCTGTTAGCCTATAAATATATAGATAGAACTATATATATATATTTGGAAACAGTCACCGAGTTTCAATAATTGGTCTTTTCAATTTCGTCAGGATGTTGAGGTTGATTTTGTTTTGTTTACTTTAATATTTTTTTGTCACTTGCATCAAACTCCTTTTGAGTGACACGTTAGACGAATCACATCGAGTATGATTTCTGTTAGCCTATAATTAGCAAAATTAAAAAACTACATTTAAAAAAACTTTAAAATATATATAAAGGCTCCTAATTTAAATCTGGGAATTGATGTGCCTACCCCAAACTTTCGATTTGAATTTAAAATCCATGTAATGTAGAGTGCAACCTATATGAGTGGATACATCACTATCAAAAATTGCCGTCATTAACGGCATTTTTAATCCTATGATAGAGCCATTTCGAAACTGTTAGGGCTTAAACGAATGCATGCTACTCGCCCTATACAGGCCTTACGACGAATTAGAATGATATTTTATGAATCCCGATGACCAAGTCGAAATCGGGTGGCCATGTACAACGAAAATTGATGACCTGACGAATTTGAATTAACACGACGAACCCGTGCGACCATTGACGAGTTAGAGTTCACAGGTTTGAGGTTGTGACAAAAGACGAAATCGAGTTGGCAAAATGTACAGTGTCGATTTTGTGGGCGCGAATTTGAAATAAACAAGGTTGAACTTCGGCATGAAAAAAAAACCCATTTGTGCGAAATCGAACGGGGAAAACCTATAGTACATGTGGAAACTGTATTTTTGTGAAAATTTCATAGACCAAATCTGCAACCAAGATTGTAACTCGCTGCACATTGATGGGATCAGAACTCGCCCTCCTAACAAACTTCGCCCCTCTCAAATCGACATCAACACCAAATCGCCCCATTTCACAACTCGCTATTTAGCCATTTCCCCTTCCGACTAAATTCCCTTCAATTTCGACCATTTGGCAAGGTGTTCATGTGTGTAGCGGTCGCAGTTCTCTGTAGCGGACGGATATAGTTCTAGTAAGGAAAAGGATCACATAGCAAAATGCTACAAACCCACTGGCAGAAAACTTGTGTAGCAGGATTTTATATCTCGTGGTTAAACTTTCGGCGCAATTTTCAGGTATGGTGATTCCTTGATTATATTTTAATTATTTACAATACTTAACGGTCACTTACAGAGAACAAAAAAACACCTTTGTTGTAATTCAATAGTAGCATGGATAAAAATACCATAATTTCAGACTAATTTGATGCATGGTTGCTTTTTCCGTGGGCAAAAAGTAGCATTGCCCCTTATCTAGGCCAAGAGTTAAAATTATTTAAATAGTAGATGATGATTTTTTTTTTTATTTTGCTTCTGTGCTACTCTCCGTTGGCCATATCTACACACATATATGTCAAAATTCGCACGATACATTCGCATTATACATTATTGGTTATAATTTGAAGCGGTGTTTATTCACGCGTATTTGAACCTCATTGTGGGGAAGATCGGGCTAAGTACTGTTAAGTTATGCCACTTGACAAACCTTACATAGCATTTAAAAGTTGCAGTAAAAAACCTATAGAGAAAGAGAATTGTCATGCAGAGAAAAGCAGGATTTTACTGATTTTCCATCTGTAAACAGCTAAAATTGTCCAATAGGGTTTATAGTGCAAAAAACTTTTATTGGGGTGTGGGTCCAGTCAAATGGCATAACTTCAACAATACGCAGCCGATCGACACACAATGAGGTGTCACAATACGCGTAAATAAACACCGATATTCAAATTTATACCAAATAAAAGCATATATATATATATAGTATCTATTATATATATATAATATAATATATATATATCTATAATAAATATAGATAGTATATATATATATATATTATATATATATATATATATTATATATATATAATATATATTATATATAGAGAGAGAGAGAGAGGTGTGGTGTTCGAGTTCCATCACAGCAAGCTTCCTTTTTACGATAGGAGCAACGCCCGCTTTGTTATCAATTTCTTTCGCCTATATATATAGATATAATAAATTATACTCTTCTCTCTCTCTCTCTATATATATATATATATATATATATGTATATATATCTTATTATAATATATATGAAAAGTTGTGATCGTGTTTGGGATTTTTGTTTTCTGTTTACTTTGCCATGGTTGCATAGTTTCTGAATAATGAATACGGCTTTTAAAATAACCATAAGGTCCTCCATGGTCGAATCACACTAAAGTGAGCTTATTGTAAGCGGGCATTCCGATAAAGGGTACAGCAGTGTGTTAAGGAATAGCTTTTGGAAAGGTATTTTTTTAAATTACTTTATTTAGTTATTCTATTGTGGTTATTATTATTGTTATTATTAAATACATTTATGTAATTAGGCAGACGGGGTGTTGCGTGTGCAAATAGGCCTACTAGACAAATTGTTTCCTGTCGATAAAGAGAGCCAAAGTGAGTCATCCTTTACCACTGTTTCAAATAAAATATTTAATACAGTTCGGTACGGTTCCAATCGTTGTTCTGTAACACGACACGCAGGTAGCGATCGGGTAAGAAAATTATGTAGTTAGATAAAGGTCTCCAAACAGACCATTCGAGAATGATAATGGGTCTAGAGATGTGTGAGCTTGCTAGTTTTTGACCATGTCGAAGCCGCAGGCGATGACATGTCAGAAACCTAGGCAGCGAAAACATATCTAACGACCATTATATTCGCGAATGGTTTGTTTGGAGACCTGATCTTACATAAAGTCGAGCAAAGGATAAATGGAATTTATCCAATTATCGCCACCCATTTTGGATACCTTGTTAATAATTTTAACGTTAAATGTGACCATAAGGGCCTAAACTTTTTCTTTAATAAAGCACCAGATTCCTTCCTAATTCGCATGTGTACGGTTATTCACCATAGATAATCCAAGTGGATAATCTACCAGAGGTATTCGGTCCTTGGGCATTCAGCTGAATTTATTGTTATACTCACATATTGAACACTAAAAACCCATGGCCGGAAATCTGTGTTTCGGCTTCAATGTCGTCTTTGGTGTCAACAATACACCACCAAGACAAAGGGAAATTGTGGTCAGGTGCAAAGCAGCTGCTGTACAGTCCCCAATTTCTTACCCTCGTCAGATAGATTATAATTCGAATAACCAATCATTAGTGACACAACAGAATTAATCATTAATATGAGTGGAATCGTGAAAAGCATTAAGCTTTTGGTTAAGGTGGATTGCACTTCCGCGCCTTTAGGCTGAAAATAAGTGTGATGTTTTGTTAAACTGCCGCCACCCATTGTGACATCCTGGGTGTGAAATGTGTGGGAAGCATTCCGACCGCCGCGAGCACACTATATATCTCATGGTGTTCTGCTATCGGTATGCCATAAGACCTTCTGGCTCATTATTTTCATTTACGAAGGTCGGATGAGCGATCACAATGTCCCTCTACGTTGTGACAAGCGTTGGGGCGTCTTAGATGAGCCCACTCTCATTTTGCTGATAGGCATGGTTATTTGGAAATTAACGCCGATTTTCGGGATGATTAAAAGTATGACTTGTTTTGTCGAATTGCTATTTTAAAATGTCAATTTGTCAAGGGACAGTCCCGTTGTGAATTTTCTTTACCAAAAATAAAAAATAATGCCGTACCCGTTCTTTTGTGACAAATAGTTATAAGAAGCCCGATAATGGTATTTTCCCTAACATTAATTCTAAACTTGATTCCAGAGTATTAACAGTATTATAAAAGTGGAAATTAATCTTTTTACTGTAATGACCCATTGACATATCATTCCTATACGGCACACAGCGAAACAATAGCTTATGTATTTTTAAATACAATCCTGCTTACGACATCCATGGGGAATAAACCGTACGCGTGGCATTCAGCCTGACCGACTGTTATGTTGTCTCGGCAAATAACTCCCTTAATTAAAGGGAGTGTGGCGATCATGGCAGAGGTGTCCATAATGCGATTATAATAAATAATCCCTCCCCCAGACAATGGTAGACGGGGTTTCTACAGCCAATTCTATATAAGATGTTTCTTTGTTATACAGACCATTATTTTTGCGGCAAGTGTCATATAGCTAGCTAGATGACCAGTAGTTCAAATAATGGTCATAGCTAGATAGTGGGACACTTCCGCAAAATAATTGAAGTCTGTACAACAAAAGACGGGCAATAGATAATGATGAATGGGCAAGAGGGCTAGACGTTTAAACCAAGATAGGGACCCCTGTATCAAAACTGAAATTCAGAATCTACAACACTTATGGTAGATTCCAACCCATCGTGTCCCTATAGTACTTTTTTTTCCGAAGGTATGGACATTGAATGATGGGCATGTTCAGTGGGAAATTAAAATTCCCACTAAATCTATTGACACTGAATCCGATACAAGAGAAAATCAATTCTATGAAAGAGCATGGCAAATTCAACGTAAGCGCATTTTTAGCTCCCAAAACATTTTGACTATCGTATTGCTTCAGTGCATTCATTGTAACAGGTGAATTAATGTTACTAACTTTTGAGCGCCCGTTTTAGGATACAAATGAACACAAAAGTCTTTTCAACCGTCCATGTAAGATAACATGAAAGAGGCCAGATTATCTTAGCGTTAGTTCTTCATGAACCAGGTGAATCACGGCCACATGTTTTCCTTTTTCTTGCTTCCTGCTCCCACTAAATCGACCACTCTGTCCAAAACTTTTCCTCTGGTGACACGATGGTTTGAATTGACATAATATCCTTTATTTTAAGTTATGAATTTATTTTTTGGTTGTAAGACATAGGTATATTGCCCACCTAACAAAGTTTTCATAATGTAACATTTAAATATATTTTTTGCTTTTTTTAAGTTTTTTATTTTTTTCTTTTTTAAAGTTGGGTGACCGATCGACAACCTCGTCCAACAACCTCATCCCCCACTTTATCCTATCAAATTAAAATACGTGGTCACTCGGGTTCTGTGTCACTGGTCCACTCCACATAAGCTTGAATTTAATTGGCCACGTCACTTTGCGAAGATCGTTTTTGAAGGAGCGATTCTGACTCCTCTCCCAACTAATCGACGTTGTCCAAACATTTTCCTCTGGTGACACGTGCACGTTGGTTTTAATCTTTTATAATCCTATAGAGTACATTACCTTTTCACGGTTATATGTCCAAACCCGCTTTCTAATTGGGTCAACTTTTCTTCCGGGTAGGATAAAAACTAATTAGGTTGTTATGATCAATTGCCCCGTCTGTATCGCCATACTGCTAAAATGGGTCCACACACAGGTGTATGAAGTAATTATAGTCCGTCGTACTCACATCCCGCTACAATGGTAAAAAGTACCACGTCGATTCAGTTGACCGTCTGTTACACAACATTAGTTTCACGCTTTGTATTTCCATTGTTTGTCCAGGTAGGGAGCCAGGTCTGTGGCTCCCACGGCGTGACTATAATTACTTCACACCGGTACCGCAGAAACAAAATACAAACTGAAACAAATGGAAAAAAAATCTTCCGGTGCGCAAAAACGCTAAAAAAGCTTCGCATTTTTTTCCAATATGTTTGGAAAAAGTTCTGCACCGGTGGATCTTAAACCTCGTTTACCAAAGGAGGGTGGGGTGGTTACCACCCGTTTTAGTTTTTTGGCGCCCTAACCCAAAACCCCACCACCTTTTCTGGTGCAAATATAACAGACTGTGATTTTCATTTGACATTTTTGCTCCTTTCAGTCAAAACAAACCCCACGGGGGTATAACATAAGGTACATTTGATCCCAAAGTTGATGGTGGGATGGGGGGTGGAGGGGGGTACACCCTCTCCGTGAGAGAGTATCAAACGGCACTAGATAAGAAGCAGGCCTAATGGTCCTCCTTTCCATTGATACCAAGATGAATACCAACATGCCCACCATTAACCACCATTAACCCCCATCCCGTGGGGTAGATGGGGAAAATAATAATGAATGTTTGAACTGGTAATTACAACCTATTGGGCAGATAGGGTAAATAAACACCTTTTTTCATTGTGAAAGCATAACCACAATGATAATATTTCCACTTGAGTTGCAGCGTTTTACCTCTGTAGACTAGAAAGCTAAATTTAACCACCTTGACCTACACTAATATTTTCATCTATAACTCCATAATTATTAGCGTGAGATAGCACAACTGGCCATTTTAAATCCTTATGACAATATAACAATTGGTATGATTTCAAGTTAAAATTTGATCACTTTCACGTTTTAAACCCGTCCATAAAATCTTTTTGTGACCGCTATCTCGCTTAAGATAACCTCCCTTCACAATGGCCATCATACATTTTCCGTGCATTCATAGCGTAAGGGAGACCTTTGTATAATGTCTCCCCATCCCCAGGTGATAGCGACCACCATCCTGTCTCGTCGCCCACCTCTAAACATATTGAATGCGTTTTAAACAAATTTCCCGAGGGCCGAGTGGTGAATTTGGGAACTACCAAAAAAGGTTTGGTAAGACGAGAGTAAGCATCATGAAAATTTTCCGATTTGAATAAATTTTCCTTTTATGCACACTTGCTTTATTTTGAGCTCTTAAGGCTATGCTAACATGTGATAGATTAACAGCTTAACGGTGATTAGCAGCGATTTGCCTCAATTCCCGAAAAAAAAACATCGAAAAAAAAGAAAAAACCATCAAAATTCATATTTTTATTTTTTTGTTACTCTCGGCATGGAATATGCGAACATAACCTGCAAGTGGTTGGCTTGAAATCCGTGCATTAAAAGAAAAGGCAGTACTTTTTATATGATTCGTATTCATACGATACGGTGCGTATCAAAATCCGACTTGAGATGCAAAAAAAGAGCTTTCCCGGTGAAGTATCACAGATTTTCAGTGGGATATTGTGCACCATGATCAATATCACTGGACCACCACAAACACCAACTTATTATCTTTGTTATTCTGTACTGGTGTAACCATAATCAGCTGTTTAGTGGAGAGTTTGAGATGCCGTCTATTTGCAGGAGACGGGTATGAACTTTTCCTCAAATACTTTCATTTTTTCACTATTGGTGTTTTGTTTCTACATTAAAGCAGTTATATGGAATTGTAACACACACTTATCCCTGAATTATAAGATTTTTTTTTTTTTTTTTTTTTCAAAACATGCTTTCCACATTTTTTGCGATTCCTCACATTAATCGCTGCTGCTATCCTTTAAAGCTGCACCGCTCATATCTCATCCATCAATACACAATTCAGTAAGAAATAAATATACATTCACTTTATGTTTTCTGGGTACCATACTAAATCCATTCTTAGTGTTAAAACAATCAGAAAGTATAAAAATGAATGAAAACTATAGAACTTGCCATGGGAGTTGAAAATTTTATTGGTTTTATGAGGGCGGTTTGAGGGCGGTACGCCCCTCATATTGCTTGCGTCGTCGTGCGAGTTGTCTATATAGTGTAGCATTTTGGTTTACTTAACTTATTTGTTTAGGTTCGCCCACGCAATTGCCAGGACTTTGTAGGGATGATAGAAACGGGTGTAGACGGAGAAGGAATAATGATTTGAATTAATATGCAAATAATCGGAAATCTGAAGAAAATGTTTCAAACATCTAATTCTTAAGTGAATTTGCGAGAGATCTTTTATCAGAGAAAGTGTTTTAAAGAAGGCATAAAATCTGCGTAATTGTTTTGAGCTCCGAGTGTTACTTATTTCGCGATAATTGTTTCAACCAGTTCAAGTGGCTAGATGTTACTGTTCTCGGCTTCCTTACTTGGTGCAGGGGTGTAATTTTTAATTAGTAAATTTTTTGTTTTAACTTTAAGTTATTATTTGAGGGGAATACGATTTTTCTTTTTTGGTTTTTTTAATTATGTATATAATATAAAGGGAATATGGGATATTTGGTAATTGAGAATACTATGATGTCTTTGCATGGTAAGGCGCGGTTGCGACCCCCGAACGCTAAAGGAGAAAATCGCACATCTTACTCATAGCGCGTTTTGCGAGATGTCCACGTTGGAAGAATCGAGTACTATCCCATGATACATTATGTCAACAAACGCTGGTATAAGTTTTTAAAGCTGTAACTTCATTATCTGTACATGATCAGTCTTAAAATACTTCATCTACTGCGTATGGGATATATTGAAATCGATCGCATGATCTTAATCTCCCAAGATTAGCCCAAGATGAGCACCTAATTCATGTAATTTGTGGCCACGTGTGAAAAATCGAGTAATCACTAATGTCCCCCAATACATTGTGTCAAGTTATGCCAATAACATGGTAACAGTGGGGTGAACATAACGATGTGTACCCACGCAATCTGATACCTTATCTACGGTGTTGTGGGATTATGGTGAATGCTTAAATCCTTTTCAATCTCCAATTTATGGGCACTTCTATCTATCTATCTAAACGGCCGCAGCCGAGATCTGTTCACCATGTAGCGCAAATGTCCCGTTTGCATTTTAGGGTTGGGGATGTCAGATGGAATCTGCGATGTCGCGAGCAATCACACAATGTAGTTTAAAGGGGCACCGACCCCTGTTTTGGCATGGTAACTTCCAACACGTGACGCCTGAGACTACTTGGTCAATCTCACGATGACAGTGACCGGCAAATCGTGCACTGCGTTGGGAACAGAAGATGAAATTGGAGGATATCTCCATATTCTGTGCTTTGGTCTTTGTGCTCACGCCAGGATATTTTTGTACTCGCATAACAAGCTTGGTGTAGGTGTCATCCAGTCCATCCTGTAGGCACTTAAAGCCTCAACAGGTCTTCCCGTGCTATTTGTTTATATGCATGCCGATCTATTACAATGTTAGGCCTACGTTCTAACAATAGAAAAACCATAAATAATTTGCTTTTGCTGTGGACAAAAGTTAGTTTTAACTAACCAGAAATTGTGTAAATGAGAAAAAAAATAGCCCAAATTGATATCGTAACTGATACTTAGCTGATTTTTAGGTATTTGATTAACCATGTCTGTAGATATTGAAATTGTGAGCTTAGAATTAAGCTATAACTGATATTTTGGGTATTTTTGAGATATGGGGGCCCCTTTAAGTTAACAAAAACAGTTTTTGTTTTGAGTCATAAAATGCGAAATTCAATTTCCCATCTATTTTCATACTTTCTTCAACTTAAGACGTCCCTGTTGACTTCATATTGCGATTGTTGTACTCAACAGAAATGAATAACTCTAAGCTATGACGGGACCTAATTTATAGGAATTAGAAGCCATAGTAAGGAAATTCGGGCGGGGGGGGGAACGTCGGGACTTTGGCGCGCGTACGTGGGCGTGCGCATACTGTGTTGCGAATTTGGGTTGTATGTGTCTGTTTGTGTGTTGTAAATTGAATGTGAGATTTTGAATACTCACGTGCAATATTTTGGTTTAAAATAATAGTCATTCCTTTTGTTTTTTAATAAAGTAATTTTAACATTTTTAAAAAGAAATTTATGTACGTCTTAATATTAAAGCCACTCACATTTCATCGATTTCCTGTTTTTTTAACCTGATATAATAAAATGAAATAAATTATGTAATTTTATCCTGTTTGATTCATAATGTATTATTATAATTTACTTGCATATTGTAACGATTATGTTTCACTGTCACTGCATTATTCTTACTTATTTACATACTGTTTTTGCTGGTATTCTATATGAACACAATAGAATTGATTGATTGATAATTCTTTTCCATGTACAAACGAATGGGGAAATACATGGTGCCCTGAAAAGGGCACCACCAAAATTCTAAATGTAAATTATTGTTAATAATACTCTAATTTGTTCTATTCTTACAGGCCCTATCAGTTTGATTGCTAAATCAAGAATGAAAAAAAAAAAAATCATCAAAAACAATCTGATGTTTTTCCATGTCTGTGACAAGTCGGGTGTCCTAACATAACCCTGCAGTGATAAGACCCGAAAGCAAACTTAATACGGAGGCCAAATTTATATTTTATTCATTACTGTCCGCACGCGCACGGACACTTACGACAACACGTATTGATGGAGATTCGTATATCTTTGAACCCTGCCTTTTTCTTCATTTTTCTTTTCCTGTCATTTTTTCAATTTGAAAAGATAATTTATGAGAATTTGTACCGACTTAAAATCTCCATTTTAAGCTATAATCCTGCGAATTTTCAATATTTTGACTCTTTTGGGTGGATCCTTGATAGTGAGGACACGTACTCACTACCACACGTACTTGAATGGAGTATTCGTAATATCTTAATGTTTGAACCCTGCTTTTTCTTCATTTTCCCTGGTCAATTTTTTCAATTGAACAGATATTTATGAAAATTGTACAAGACTTAACTTCCACTTTTAAGCTATTCTGCGAATTTTCAAATATTTTGACTCTTTCGGGTGGATCACTGATAGTTCCTTTAACTCATAAAAGCTATTGTTTAAACTGTAAAGTGCATCACTCTGGAGAAAGCGGCAAAAATGGCTATTTTCAGTCAATTGGCACTCCCTAATTTCTAAACCGATCAATATGTTTATTTTTTCTTTCACTAGATAGTAATGTCCTTAGAGCAATTATATTGCCGGTGCAGAGTTTTTTGCAGTTTTTGGAATTAGTCCAATGGGAATGCAATTTTCCCTGGATGTATGGCCCAGAACCCCCCCCCCCATCCACTAATGTGTGTAAAACACCTTATCCATTTGAGTGTTAAGAATGGTAAACTATAAAAGTATAAAATGTACTTTGCTTTGTCGTCATTTATCTTTTATTGTCATGCTTGTGTACATTTTACAGTATTATACAGATAGCATTCATTCTACAAACTAAATAGGCCTACCGTCTTTAAAAAGATGGTCAAGAATTAGGCAGGTTTTGCTAGATTGGTGTGGTCATCCGTGCTTTTTATCCCTGTATTTTCCCAAGATATTTAATAACTCACGAAGCCACACATTTCCAAGAGTTTGAATTAAATACTTAGAGTATACTGTAATATTTACCTATTTTGTTGGCAGAATCCGTATAATATTATACTAAAATTTACCAATCTTTATAGTATATGTGTCCGTACGGTTTTGAAGACAATTCAGTAATAGGTCTCTTGTGGTATACTTTGCCTAAAACCTCAATTTTTGATGTGACAATTCGGCTCCCAATACCGGCAAATTTCACAAATTTCAGTTCTAAGACCCACCTTTGGGACACAAATTCAAGTTCCCAAGCACCCCAAGTTCGGAAATCGGGCCCGAAAAAAAATTAGAGCCCACATACCGGCGCAAGCGATATGCATTTAACTGTCATCACCAAAGCCCCTCCATCGCCAAAGACGACCCGAATAAGGTCGGAAAGGAAACCCAACCAAACCCCAAATCCCTCTGGCAATAGCGAAAGCCGAGAACCGCGAATCGAAAATTCTAGTTAATAATGAGTTAAGTACTTAAACTTTTGACTTACACTTTTGGAGGAGACTGAAGTAGCCGTAGCCGAAAAAAATGTTTGTGTTCAGGACTTTCAAACAAATAAAGTTAAATAGGATCATTCATATCAGGACAATAATATGTTGGCGGTGTCGTATACGCGCTTATCAAATACCGTCAGGTTTTTAAACATGTAGTTACAGAACGGGCGCCTGATTTTGAGAAATGGATATGGGTGTAAGGCAGGTGTCGCAGGAGATATAGTCCTCCGGGCTCACAGTCCGGGAACAATGGTGAACAATATGGCAATCGATTCAGTTGACTTCACGCAACATTAGTTTCACGCTTTATTCCGTTGTCGTCTATGGAACCCGGACTATGATACCTGCCGGACTATGATTACTTTCACACCGGCGCTTCCAAACCCAGAGGCATTCGGTGACATAGGACTCCAAAAATCGGGGTCTCTGGGTGAGAGACAGCCAAAATGCCCCAAATAGGTTTTTTTAGGTTGACAAATTTGCAAAATTTTCCAAAATAGCCTATGGGGTCTTTGGGTGAAAATTTTGTAAATATTTTACCCAAAATAGGGGTCTTAGTGTGAACATTTTCAAATTTTCCCCCAAAATAGGGGTCTTTGAGTGATAGGGGTAGAATTGTCAAAATATGTGATCTTTAGGTGACATTTTCAAAATATATCGGGTCTTTGAGTGACAGCCTTAATGGAGTGCCCCCCCCCCGGGCGCGGAAACTACCTCCAAAGGACACAAAACTAACCCAAATTCAATTCAATTTGTTACTCCCAATAGGCAGTCGTTTCGTAGCCCCGTGCTTAAAAGACCACTACCTAAAATTTTTGAGTGTGTTCCCCGGGTATTTGATAAATGCGTATACAATAGATATACCTATCATAATCTTGTTATGACGTTTGAGGATACAATGAATCATTCTTATGAACAGTGGTATGATGTGGTATTAGGGAACAATCAATGTTGTTTGTGGTCATCACATACGTATTGTTACCTTGCTTTGACTGTGATTTTATTGGATTAATGTGAAGATATGTCAAGTTAAACTTTTTATAGAAACAAACCCTTTAGCCCGCTGCTTCTGAGGTAATTTTCGGGCTTAATAGAAAATATATTCGCTATGTGGACGCTGCGCAATTGTACACAGCACAGGTGCGTTTGTTTGCCAACACAATGAACTGTCTTGCTTGTGAGGAAGTAAGATATGCAGTGTACCAGGTATGTACATTAGTGTACGTAAATATTGTAATTATTTCTTTGAGCTAATTAAATCGAATGTTTTTTTTTGGCCGTATTCCAAAAACTTATACATGTATATATCATTGGAATTTTATTTTTAAGTCCTAATTGAAATAACGTTTAAGCAAATTGCGTTTAAATATTCTGATTCACTAGAATAAATAGAGGCTTTAGACAAATTTAACATCGTTGTTGTTGAATGTTGTTTAACTTCTGCGTGTTTGAATTATACGAGGAAAAAAGCATTTTGTAAACTACTTCTTGATTACATTTTTGTTCATTGTTGGTCTCTATTGGTAGTGATAATGTTCTGAAAATTAAGGCTACAGTGGTTGTATGAGGAAAATGTTAACGGTTGTAACATTTGACACACTGTTACAACCGTTATGAACTGCGGCTATATCTGAAAAAATATGCAGTGTACATTGCTATGAGGAATTTTACCTGAGTTAGAACACTGTGCCATGTAGTACCTAGATGAAATGGAAGCAATAGCTGGTGTGTACTTTTAAACATATTCACATCTGAAGTTCAAAATAAAATTTTGACACACATAATGTTACAAACGCCGTCAAATTGAACTGAGCTCTAATTACTAAGTACTTACGCAAATAGGGGCACTCGATGATGTTTTCAATTTTGAATGGGCCCATGTAGTGTTCTTTTTCAGTTTTTACAACAAACTTTCAAAAATCAGTTCACATTATTCATACACTATTTTTAGAATCATACTTGAAATGTGTTAGAATTATCCAAGAAAGTGCACATTTAGAGCACAATAATTTTTTATACAAAATTTGTTAAAATTGTTCCTGATAATTCAAATATGTTTAAAAGATCAAAAATCAGTAGCGCACATTCTTCTTGCAAATTTGACATGAATTCTGTAGCTTGATACTAACCTAACTGTGAAAAAACACCCAATGCCCTCTAAGATTTAATCAAAACCTACAATGTTTTCAGTCCGCACCTTATAACAGGACCAACTGAGCGGAAAGTCAAAGGAAGTATAGGCCTAATGTTGTCCCCATTTAGAGCGAAGAAATATAGGAAGGTTATAAACCCGAAAGCATAAACACATGGAGGAAAGTTGCATGTAAGAAGAAAGGGGGGGGGGGAAGAACGCAGAAATGAACACTAGTTCAAAGGTGAAAGGGCGCGTGCACATTAAGCAAACACAAAATAAACGATGTTTGAACTACTCTGGGCCACTTTACATCTTAAGTGCCCAAGGGGGGTGGGGGCCATAGTAACCCACATTTGATTTTTTTTTTGCGATTTCTTCTCGGTACGCAAACGTCAAATTTTTCAAGGAGTTTTTTGCTAATTGTCTGATTTATGAATACGCTTTCCCTGATACAAAAAAAAAAATTAAATCCGCCACGGCTTCATTAGAATAATTAGGTTCGGTCCCTAGGAACCCCCCCCCCCCCTTGGCACTAATGGAAGTGACGAAATCAGATAGTTTTACTAATTAAAAATTAAAGTAATTAAATCTTGGGATATTATTTGCTTAGATATATGCCTTAGGAGGTAATTAATTAATAATTAATATACTTAAATCAAATAACCTTTTAAAGCTGATTGCATCAATTCTAATTTTGTCCATGCCGTGCTCTTATCTTTGTAAGTCTATGGGAACACTAAGGCGATTTTGAAAGTTTGTGAGAAAAATACAAAAATGGTATAAATTTGGCTATATTTTGCAATGATTTTTTAATTGGTGTATTCCTAGACGTAGATATAATGAATTATTTTGGTTCAAAAACCTTATATTGGAGTTGCTGAGGATGGACATGTTCGACCCACTCTGTTTCGAAGAGTTGACAATTTCAACTGGCTATAGGTCCTAGGTCAAAGGCGGATTTTCATTTTATTGTGGGTATGTTGTTCTTACGTGACCCCCATTTCCTTTTTTAGTGTCAATGATCAAACTCCCCTGGGGAAGTGGTTTTCTGGGTTTGGGTCCCTTAGGACCCACCCCCCCCCCCTTGGGCACTAACGTAAGTGTTTTTAGCTTGGGCCATTAAGTGTTAACTTCAGACAGCATTTTGAGCGACATTAAAAATACGTTTAATTTATTATTTAACAAATCTTTCCAGGGAATGCATTTAAGTAAAACGATGGCGCGGGGGTGGGGTATTTGCAAAGGACAACCTTTTATATTTAACTTAAAATCGCGCTAATCGCTTTTCTGAAATAGAGGAGTATTTTTTCATACTCTATCATTACCCCCTGGCCGCAGAAGTGTCCATATTGTTGGCGGCCTTACAATGCACGTAATATCCAACAAAAAGTATAGTCTGATTTTTTTTGTTCGTTCGTTCATCCATACAGGGTGTCTCAGAAGAAATTACAAAATAACAACCCTAACTATAAGCGACCAAAAGTAAGTATCACATTTGAGAAATTTAAAAAGAATCTACAACCACAAGTACTTTTTAAACTTTAATGTGAAACATCACTTATTCGGTTCAGTAGGTTCAATAAGTGATTGCGATTATGTAACACATGTCAATGGACCCTGTCTTTCTTCTTTCCGCATTTTGCTCACAATAAATGCAGATTTGATGTTCATTACTCTGTTAATCTGTTCAGCTTTTTCATCCCAGAACCGGCCTGTTAATATTTTGTGAGTTCAATGCCATTTTGTTTTCGTTTTATTATAGTATAAACAATTAACACGTGACCATATAACAAAAATCCAACAAGAAAACAAAACCGTAAATAACCAATATGATCATCTTTATTAGAAAAACAACACCAATAAAATCTGTAGAAAATGTGAGGTGAACCCGGGGGGCACTTCAAGAATAATTGAGAATTTAATCAATACTTTAAAGGGGATAACAATAAGATTAATCCAATAGTTTTTTTTATTAAATCTCATCTGATTCCGCAAGAAGATGGTGGATCTACATTAAATAAAAAGGCTGAATTTGAGTGTAAATTCAAAAATTCCCGCGTTTTTATCTATACTCGTTTTTATGATACTGCATGGGAAGGGGGGGGGGGGGGGAAGGAATGGGAACATACAAGATGGTAGGTCACACCTTTTGTCGCCCTAAAAGTGGCTTTGTGTTTCAATATTCCTAAACTGTGGTCATAAAATGTACTCTGGTCAGGTAGAAAGTTAGATTAAAATTCAACAAAAATCCTCCCCTTAGCAAGAGACAATCTTGAACCAATTAAGAAGTAACCTTGAAACGGGTATCAAAATTTGAACAAGAGTCGCTGTTGGAAGGCGGTGAACCTCCCCGAACTTTACAGAACATTGCGGCCATCAGACGGATTCTTCGTCTAAATCCAAGACAAAGTTTGCAGACGTAACAATGTCCACACATCCACAGATCAAGCGTTAACATGATTACCCGCTTAACCTGAATTGAACGAATTATATTAGTTCTTCTGGTCTGAATCACTTTATTAAAAACTTGGAAGGAATTGGGTTCCATTGACATGTGATATATACTCAGACTTATTCTTCGAAACTACTGAACCGACTCGGCGAGTGCTGTTTACATTAAAATATTAAAATAATGTGGTTTAAGATTCCTTTTTAAACTTTAAAAAAAAAAAAAAAAAACTTTTGAAGTTATGGTCACCATTAGTTAGGGTGTAATTCTTTCTGAGACACACTGCATGTATTGTCGAGGGTATATGCATTTAATAGGAGTGGGAGAGTGATGTGTTGATGCCGAAATCGAGAAAAGCCGAGATCTTGTGAAGTCGATAATTACTTAGTGTTAAATGTCCTTTTATTGCAGATTAAAAGCTCAAACAATTTGGTATAACTGATTTAAAGGTCCAGGAAATGCAAATAGAATGAGTGGTTTATGTCAAAAGTATACAGGAAGGGAAAGGAATGCATTCAATATTTGGGTTGGTGCTGACATCATTAGTGAAACCATTGATTTTTCAGAGAGTAATAGAAATATCCAGCGTGACTGGTGTGAATCTATCCATGAAACTGACTGAAAAACAATAGTTTCACTAATGATGTCACTGTCGGGTCCTTTTTCTTGCCCTGTTTATTGGAATGGAATATCCGGAAAGATTTGGAATAGTTTTTAGACCATTTCCTGGGACCTTTAAAGTTAATTAAAATTTCATGAATCCCTTTTGGAGTTACATCAGTAAAGGGAATGTTTGCAATCATCATATTGGTGTGTCTTATGTGTAGAAGGTGCAATAATTTGCTAAATTAAATAAAATTAAGGGGACAACTATCAGTGATTGCTAAATCAGCAATCGAAAAAAATCATCAAAAATCAGATTTTTGCAATGTATGTAACAAGTAACAGGTATCATAACATTTACCCTGCAAATGATAAGAGCCAGAGAAGAACCTATAAGGAAAGGATCGGAGATTTTAGTCATTATGGTCGAACGGGAACGCTTACTACAACACGTAATGCAGGAGAATCGTATCTTGGAACACCTGCCGTTTTCTTCCTTTTCTGACAAGTCTACAGCTGGAAAAGGTAACTGATTGAGCATTCTACGATTATCCTTCACTTTGAAGGGGGGCCAATTTCCTGCAAATTTCCAAAATTTTTAAAATCCACTGATAGGTCTTTAAATGGCGTTTGCGGATGCTCTATCTGGTGGTTTTGCCACTGCATCCGTGTAATTCAATCTAACGACATCACTTCGTTGAAGAGGGCGGGGATCAATAAGCCACACCAATTCTATTTATACGGCCTACATTCCATACAACATAAGTATCAATAGGTTTATGGTTTCATATCATGAAACGGCTTAACTCTTATGGAAATCGATCTTCAGGTGAAGTCATGCAAGAATGTTGTGCCTCAATCCACGCCACATAAAAGTTGCATTGATTTCCTGGATAAACGCGCAATCTCTCAACACGAATAAAATCGTCGAAAACCTTTAAGAACTGAAACGAATTAAACCTCACTATTCGCTGAATTGTAGTGCACGTTATATCCAGTGGTTACCGTTTCACGCTTGGCTCATACACAAAAGCAAGGTTTCAATCCCTGACAGAAATTTACAGTGTATCTAGCAGTTTTGGACACAATTCAAAAGCGTTTCAGGACCGGTGTGAAAGCAGATATATCCGGCGGGAGCCACAAGTCCGGGGCTTCCATAGACGATAACGGAATAAAGCGTGAGAAACTAATATTGCGTAAAGAGTCAACTGAATCGATTGCCCTATTGTTCACCATTGTTCCCCTTCCCGGACTATGAAGTCGCCGGACGATAATTACTTTCTACACCGGATTCAGGGATGTACTAGCTTGTATAATATGATCTGGCAATGAAAGATGGATTAGCCGGATTAGCACATATAGCAATGGTCTGTAAGATGATGACAACATGTTTTCAAGTTTGGTAAATGCGGCAGTAATGTCAGCAATCCGTGTTCCAGAAATTGCCACACTCTGCCACCTCCCCCTGGAAATCTTCCTGTTTTACTGTTTTTTACAGAATTAAAAATCCAAATTGTTTTCAACTCGTGGAAAAAAAAAAAAAAAAAAAAAGTGATTTCAGTAAGGGTCCTTTTCATTATGTCATTTTTTTAATGCCATTATGTCCCTTTAAATATCTTGCCCAGGGACACAAACACGTTGACCACAGTGGGGCTCGAACTCACGATTTTAACGGTCTAATGATCACGAGTCCTGCGCTTTTCCACACACGTGCTCTCATACAAGAAGTGTACAAGAAGCCAGAGGACCACAAAACATTTCATTATCATGCTAAAAATTCCCTAAGTACTAACACTTTGGGAACGAATAAGTTTAAAAGTCAGGGTTTTTATGTGTTAAGAATAGGATTTTGGTGGGATCACATGCCCCTATTGAGGTGAAATTGTCCCCAAACTGGTGCATTGTGGGATTGATTCAATATACCCTCTGGTAATTGCAGCACAGCGAGGTACAGCAGTTTAAAAGGTCCGGTGTTTTTTCTCCATCGTTGAAGAAATTCTAAAGCTCTTTGCATAACGCGACATTCTTGGAATTTACCGATGGACTTACGGCGAAGCATTTAAAACTACGGAAGTCATTTTCTGACATATAAATATTGACGCGCACGTAATATTCGCACGTAATATTATAGGCGAAGATTTGGTGGATAATATTTACGGCGTTTAAATATGGTGGTTAGCTAAACGACTTCTTAAAATTTAACCTGCGTTTTTTAAACTGTGTATTTAGCTAACCACAGTTTAGACCTAACCACCGTTTATTTTAAGCATCGTTTGAGAATACGGCCCATTATGTTAACATCGTGAGGAACCTGCAAGAGAAACTATTAGGTCCGTATTCCAGAAACTATTTTAGCTAAACGCAATTTTAGCTTAAAATCGCCGTAATTTAAAATTGCGTTTAAGCAAAACGCGTTTAAATATTTTTAACCATTTGCTTACTTAAACGGAAACTTTAAACACAAGTAATATCGTTGTTATTTAAAGACGCTAACTTGAGTGTTTAAAAGGCCCTATTGTGTTTTAATGGTTGAGCGCACAAAGTGCATCATGGCCTTCCGTAGCGTTTAAGGTGCTACACGAACTGGGCGAGAATGATATGCCCCATTGGTGTTGTCAACTGGACAGTGCAATGAGCCGTGCACTTGACGACACACACACACCAAAGCACTTTTTAAACTAGCTCCGTACCTAGTTTAAATTTGGACGCATTTTGGCGAAGTTAAAATTACGTTTAACTTTAAACTACTTTCTGGAATTGCGTTTACTTAAGCGATACGTTTATCTCACATATAAACGTTCGCGTTAGCTTAAAATCGCGCTACCCCCCTTTTTGAAGCCCGGGCCTTAGAATGTACAGTACATTTTGTGGAGAGGCCCACTAATAATCCGCTAAAAACTTACCATTCCATCACACACCTGCTTTATTTGTTGGCAAACACGGCCGCTCCCATCCTCCAAGCGAGAACGATAAGCAAGCGTAGCGTGTGATCTCCTTTAAAAGTGTTTTTTTTTTTTAATGCCTACAAATTACGCTGGATGTTTTAACCTCTTATTAAGTCGCCTATCTTTTTTGATAAAACATGTTATTTTTATGTTTAAATGTATCTCATTCTTCCAATGGCTAGACTATCATGTGAGAGCAAATTGATAATTTCATATTTTGTGAAAATGTGCCAGTGCGCTTTATCTCCGCAACCTCTTTATTATACGCAATACAAGTTGTTTTTAGTATAGTGTAGATACAATTAAAAAAATAAATTATCTTCCCTGAAAAGGGAGAGGCGGGGTTAATGCCACTGTCGCATGTTTAAATGTATAACACCCTATAGTGTACTATCTTTCCCACAAATCAGTAACAAAATCTTTATTTCATTAAAGGAAATAGGTCAAGATTTTTGTCAGCCAGTTTGACTTACTTCATAAAATATCTGTACAGACATCACGAATTCCCGAAAAAATAATACAATTTTATGTTAAAATTAACAAATAGAGGCATTTGTTCATTTTTGCTTTTTGGACATACGAAGAAAACGGGCGTATTTTTCGCCCGCTTCATTGATCAAAAGCGCCCAATGTGCTCTCCTCGTGACGTCAAAGTGATGACCAAACATCGTGTTACTCGAATTGTTATTGCTGAACACTGTAATAGTGATGGATTAATGAAAGTAATAGAAAAAATTTGAAAATAAGTTACAGAATGAAATTTTGGTTTCATTCGTTTGTTTTAAATATTATTTGATATAAAAACACATCGATCGCAGTTTATAGGCAGTGGCAACACTGCGATATGAGGTCACAACGACGTAAATTATGGATGGTCATCAGCTTGAACGTCACCATTTGCCTGCGATGTAAATTTGTCGGAATCGTTTTTCCGAGTAAGCTATTGGGCGAAATACAAGGCAAATACTCAACAAAAAGTGGAACAATTTTTTTGATTTATCATGTAATCTACGTTACTTAAGGCTTCACATCCATACCAAATTTTCCAATATGCATAATCATGACAATTTCCTTTAATTATGCACTAACCTCTTTTTTGCATTAAACCCTCGTCTCCCGAAGAAGGTAACGAGGTGTTTTTCCTCCTTGCTAACACCCCCCACTTTGGGAGCGAAATTATTTTATTGACATTTTGCGCTCCTTTTCATGCAAAACAAACACCCGCTGTTTAAGTAAGATACAGGGTGCTCCCACATGATGATGGGGGGGGGCAACCACCCCCTTTCGGGAGAGCAGTACCAACATGCCTATACAACACAGGATAATCACCAGGCCAATGGATATTTTTGGTCCTTCCTTTGTCCATTGATACCAAAAGGGGTCCGAAGATGCCTAGAATTACGTCATCATGACGTAAACATAAAAGTTAGCCTCCAATTACTCTGGATGTTTCTTAAACCTCTATTTACGTCCCTATCTGTTTTTGAGTATAATTTTATATGCCAAATGTTCTCTATTCTTCCAATTGGCCTAGACTATAATTTGAGAGCAAATTGAGGAAATTTCATGTTTTGTGAAATATCCAGTGTGCCGGTTTAAGATTTATTACTTCCTTTGTGGTTTAAAAAAATGAAATTTTTAATGCGACTATTTGAATAATTGTTTGGTGTCAATTTAAAATGGTGAAATTCGAAAAGATTTTTGTTGTTATTAGGGTCGGAATCGTTTGGTACAATAAAAATGAACTTTTCTCCCGACTTACAAAAACAGTTTGTTTAAATCTTAGCCATATAACCAGACACTTGATTTGGTTTTGCTCTGTTGTGCTATTTTATTGTAACCAAACAAAGGTCTCTTTTTTCTTTACTTTCTTCATCGATCGCAATGCTCATCATATTTGACTGCTAACTAAATTACGTTATTTTTTTTTGAGAACACTAAATGAGTATTCCATGTGCCTTTTCAGTCAAAAGTTTCAACTTGGCTTTAACTGTGACAAGAAAGGTAAATCCTTTTCAATTTGTATCTTTGCAAGGACTCCAGAGTGTTCGTTTACGGTCATTTCTTTGTAGCATAATACATTATTATGATTATGATTTTTGTGGTAAGACAGAAAATGGTCTGTTCTGTAGAAATTTAATTTTTTTTTTTTTTTTTTTTAAAAAATAATATCTTCCCTGAAAAGGGAGAGGCGGGGTTAATGCCACTGCAATTGTTTAGTTGTATAAACAACCTATAGTGTAATATCTTCCCACAAATCAGTAACAAAATCATTTATTTCATTAAAGGAAATATGTCAAGATTTTTGTCAAGCTCAGTTTGACTTACATTCATAAAATATATGTACATACATCACGAATTCCCGAAAAAATAATACATTTTGATGTAAAATTAACAAAATAGAGGCATTTTAATTTTTGCTTTTTTGACATACGAAGAAAACGGGCGGATTTTTCGCCACGGTTTTTTTTTTTTTTTTTTTTTTAAAGCAATAACAGCACATTTTTTGAAGAGCGCCCCTCAATTTTCAAAACTTTAGATTTTTGCACAGTTGTGTTGGTAATTGTCTAGAAAACTATACCTGCGAGTGGTAGTGCTCAAAAATGCGTATTTGTTATAATAGAAGCGATTTTGTAATTAGAATTGGGATCCTTGATTGTAATTTAATGGTGAAGCTGGAAACGCCACATTAACTCCGTCCATGGTGAAATAGTCCCGAAAATAATGCCACCTCACGAAAATGACCTCTTTATTGCCCGAAGGAACAACTAATGGATGAGCGTAAACACGTGCATGGCGCAATTTCCCGGCTATTTCGGATTGAAGGACGTTTCCAACAGACGTTGAATTATTATCGGAGATCTTCGATATTAATTATTCTCACTACAAAATTCCTTATTTTGCGACACATAGAGAAGGTTGAGCTCTACCATTCACAGGAATTGTTTACTAGCCAATTACCAATGCAACTGTACAAAAATCTTAAAATATCCGGAAAATAGAGGGCGCTCGTCCAAAAATATGCTGTTATTGCTTTAATTAATGGGTTCCACCGGGGTGCTTTGGACTTTGGAGGCTATCTTTAATAACCAATTTAAATGGGCATGTCGTGATCCACAATCTCGCCCTTTAACTTGCCTAAAATGAGATTTTGATATCAGCTTGACAGTTCGCCAAGGTATTTGCTTGTGCACCTAATCGTACGTGCAAATTCGATCATATCTGTAAGAAATTAGCAATTTTATAATTTCTCTCCGCTTATAGCATAACGGCATGCATATAACTTGAGCATTTGCTCATAACACCAAAACGCCTACGATCAAGCCCTTGTTACCATACGTGATTTTTTTCGGATTAAGCTTTTCTTGAGGATATCTAGAAAATCATTAAAGTCTGACTCAGAGATTTCAGAATATAATTTTTTAATATATTAATTAAAAATAGTCAACTAGAACTAAAGATAGTCACCTAGAATGCTCAATTCCAAAGTTTGAGATGAATCGGATTTTTCGTTTTGATGCAGTAAACATTTATGTGTATATAACAGTGCCATAGGATACTGCGTATAACAAAATTTCCGGATCCGGAATTTTAAAAAAGATGTTTGTTTGTGATTTTCTATATGAAGGACTTCGATTTGAACTTAGCTATTTCACAAAGTGATTAGTATATGGACAAGCATTATGTACATGCAAAAAACACAATTTGTTTGAAAATTGAGGGCGCCCTCATCGGGAAATCTCTGAGTCAGCCTTTAAGTAAAACAGAAGGTGTTAGAAGTATCAAACGTACATTTAAGAAGAACAAGAAGACTGAAATCGTATAAAAACACATTCCTAAATAACGCAGGATTTCTATGTTCCTAATCACATGTCTCTTTTGGTATCCGCTTAGGAAACATTCACTTTAAAGGTTTTCGTGGGTATTTTTAGAAATTTATTTTGAGAATGATAAACTCAACACATTTCAGTCTTTCACACCTACCTAAGAGTAAGGTCTGACCAAATAGTGACAACCAATTCTTGACGATCATTGATTGATCGCCCCTCCCCATTAAACTCTGCATGACGGCGTGACACTTGTCCCCATAATATATGGGCCACATCGTTTTACGTGGTCTTGTTTGTTGCAAGCAGGTAAAAATGCAATCCAACTTTCCCGTTTAAATCGCTGCAAAAACATGTAAAACTTACAAAGGTTCATCAACCCATTTAGAGAATTGTTGAAAACTTCACTGTCTGGCAGGGGACTGATGCGAAAGAGTGCAATTAGTGTTGTTTCATTTTGAACTGACAGTCCAGAACGTAGGCTGGGTGAATTGCAGTGTAATTTGATCGCCCCCTTTGAATCAAAATTCACCTTAGTTTGGGTGATTTGCAGGCCAAATCTATACCATCTTGCAATGGGTCTAAAACAAACCAAATCACACAAGTCCAGAGTGGCGTCGTAAATCAGTGGGTCTTTCCTCCCCCCAAACAACGAGACCCAGGAGTGCAATGGTTTTGGGGTGGATATAATTATAATAGGGATGTTTTGATATCGAGGAGGTAATCGGTGCGCATGGCTACAGAAGCGCATAGCTCTGTAGCAATGGCGCGTATGTTCAAGGGGATGATGTTTGATAGAGATTCTTTTGCAGGGGAGTTTCTGGAGTTTTGAGTTATGCACAGGTAATTAACAGAACATGGATGATGTGAACTTCATATTTTTTTTCTTAATTATCCATGATTATACTAAGATTCTTTTGAACAAGAGGTGTAAGAGATGATTTTTATGTCACTGGGACCGAGACTGCCATGTAAATGCATTGTAGCAGTTTCCAAATTACGTTTGGAAATCCCCAAGCCCAAATCGAGCAGATCTGTCCGACCCTCCCTGTACAGAACCACATGTATAGTCTCACATCTTGATCGATACGCTGTGACAACAGAGATACAGAATGCTTGCTGCTTTGCAGTATTGTAGTTATAAACGGGTAACGAGAGAAAGAGTTGTGTCACCGTTTGTCAGGTACAGGTCAAGTGGTGTCAGGTATCAGGAGCAGTGTGCTCTTCGGGGGCGGCCGGTATATATAAATGCCGACTATGTTAAAGCAAGGTCTGTACATATGACCCTTGGCACCAACGTGCTATTATTTTTTTTCCAAAAGACACGTAGATTATGTCTAAACAGTACAAAAATTACCTTTTCCGCCCTTACAGATTCAAAAAACCGACGTAGATGACGATAATCGGTTGTTTTTTTCCAATTGTAGGATACGTACGGGTCATTTTTTACCTGAATGGGTCCCCCGAGCCAAAATAAAAACAATCAATGACGTGGAGCGGTCATCAAATCTTTATTTTTTCCAAAAATTGGCTGTTATTCCCATAATTAACATTCCTTGTAAGATTCAACATCTGGATTATGTTCTTTAATATTAATATGTCAATTGGGTCCCGCGAGGAATGTGAAAAAGATGGTCCATAAGTCTTACAAACTGGAAAACATAGTCAGCGGCTAAAATACCCTTACCGTGAGACTGGAATGAGCAGACGGATCCCGTGTTAGTTTTAGGAGGCTTACAGCCACTTGCGCGCCGCTGCGGGGGGATTGCGTCAGAAATGTAAAAAGGGATAGTTCTTACCGGTGTTACGAGAAATTTTACATAACAGGTGTCCCTACAATTTTGAAAGCCATTATTTTTACATCAAATATATTCCCATCTGAAAAGATTAGAGTAAGATCATTTCTTTGGTACAAAAATTGTAAAATTTCTAAATTCGTACTGGAGCAAATATGAAATTCTACATATGTTTTATATTGAAATGTCAGTAAATAAAAATCGCCTGTAATTTTCACTTTTGAGAAATTTCTGTAGCCACCTTCAAGGTAAGACATACAGGCCCGTATTCCAGAAACTTGTTTGGCTAAACACGATTTTAGCTTAAAATCGCCGTAATTTAAAATTGCGTTTAAGCAAAACGCGTTTAAATATATTTAACTGTTTGCTTGCTTAAACAGAAGATTTAAACACAAGTAGCATCGTTGTTATTTACAGACTTAAGTGTATGCATGGTCCTATTGTGTTTTAATGGTTGAGCGCACAAAGTGTATCACGGCTTTCCGTAGGGCGAGAATAATAATGCACCATTGCTGCAATGGGCCGTGCACTTGACGGAAACACACACTAAAACACTTCTTAAACTAGCCTGTTATGACGTCTCGTGGATGTCAAAGGTCAGAAATACCTTTCAAACACAAATAAATGAGCCTTGTGCACAAGTGATCTGAATTTTATAATATAACAGATTTAATGATTTTTTAATCAGAATGGTTCAAGAATTTGGTATGTCCAAAACATAATTACAATAACAACTTTACATGATTTATAAACTAAGATACTTAATATTTCAAGTCCTCAAGTGTTCAGAGTTGCATGAAGCGTTGCAGTTCAACGATGATATGTCCTCACAGCGAAGACTCCAAATGACAGCGCCTAAGTTCACATAAATATCCAGGGTATATTCCATGCGAATCTTTTCAGTAACTTTTGTCCAGCAGTTCAAGACGACGGGGTTTTCCCTCGACGACACTAATATTCTGCAATACAATCCAGGTATTCTACCACCATCAGTCTGTCGCTAATGTCCTCATATAGGACCACAAACTGGAATCCCTTTTTGATTCCAAAACTGAAGCTCTCCTGGCTTAAAATACGTCAGCGGACAGTTTAGCTATCAAGCTCCGGTGGCATCCAATAAATCCTGGCAATATGTAAAGCTCAAATCTACCATTATTGTAGATTAAAACTAGCTATAAGTATACTGTATAACTTCCTGGTTACTACTGCTGGCCTCTGAGTACTTCCAGTGACAAGTATTTAACTATTCACAGCTAGATTCCCCTTCCTAATACCTAAAAATAAGTATTACAACATTATCATGCATAAATATATCCTAGCACTGTTAAATCAGGTTTCACATAAATAAAATTGAGAAAATAATATTTTTAATCACAAAATTTGAGGGTAATATAACAAGCTCCGTACCTAGTTTTTTATTTCGAAGCATTTTGGCGGAGTTAAAATTGCGTCTAACTTTAAACTCGTTTCTGGAATTGCGTTTACTTCAGCGATACGTTTATCTCACATATATATAAACGTTAGCTTAGCTTAAAGGTCCATGGCCCGATCGCTAATAGCCTCGTCCCCAGAAGCCCCAGATTTTACCGGAAGTGGTCAACATTTTGGTATCAGAAGAAAGCTAATATTTTTCTCATTTACCCTGTGAAATCGTAGGGTAAAAAGGTATTTGGTTTGGAAGTTATGAGCGAAAATGTGCCCCATTTTGGTCGACCAATATTAATTTTACCCAGTACTCTATGGGGCTTACAAAATCACGTTTTTAGCTCTCACGGCAAAACGGATTGAAATATCGGCGCAAAACTTTACAGATGGGGTTTTGGGGTGAAGGCCAATCTTTCAAGATCAAAACTTCATATCCTTAAATCGGGCCATCCCCCTTTAAAATCGCGCTAAACACCTTTTTGGAATACGGGTCATATTAGGTTTTTTTTTTTTTTTTTTTTTTTTCCCTCGACGACACTAATATTCTGCAATACAATCCAGGTATTCTACCACCATCAGTCTGTCGCTAATGTCCTCATATAGGACCACAAACTGGAATCCCTTTTTGATTCCAAAACTGAAGCTCTCCTGGCTTAAAATACGTCAGCGGACAGTTTAGCTATCAAGCTCCGGTGGCATCCAATAAATCCTGGCAATATGTAAAGCTCAAATCTACCATTATTGTAGATTAAAACTAGCTATAAGTATACTGTATAACTTCCTGGTTACTACTGCTGGCCTCTGAGTCTTTCCAGTGACAAGTATTTAACTATTCACAGCTAGATTCCCCTTCCTAATACCTAAAAATAAGTATTACAACATTATCATGCATAAATATATCCTAGCACTGTTAAATCAGGTTTCACATAAATTACATCATCTACATTGCATCACCTCACAATTATAACTTCATGGGGAATTACCTATTTTGCAACATGTTTTGATCTCAAAGCATAAACAAGTTGACTCACTTTCTAAGTTTACATCTTGGGGAATTCCCATTTCCCTATTGTGCAATCTATCTAGTTGTAAATAACAGTCTGAGTCACTTAATAGCCACTTGGGAACTCCTCTGCTCTCTTTTTATCATCACCAAAGTCCTTTTCCCCGTGCGACTCTTTCTCAACAAAAATTGAGAAATAATATTTTTAATAAAAAATTTGAGGGTACTATAACAAGCTCCGTACCTAGTTTTTTATTTCGAAGCATTTTGCGGAGTTAAAATTGCGTCTAACTTTAAACTCGTTTCTGGAATGCGTTTACTTCGACTAGATAGTGGTATCTCACATATATATAAACGTTCGCTTTCGTTAAAGGTCCATGGCCCGCATCGCTAGTAGCCTCGACCACCCAGAAGCCCCAGATTTTACCGGAAGTGGCTTCAACATTTTGGGAGTCAGAGAAAGCTAATATTTTTCTCATTTACCCTGTGAAACGTGCGGTAAAAAGGGTATTTGTTTGGAAGTTAGGTAGAGCGAAAATGTGCCCCATTTTGGTCGGTTCGACCAATATTAAATTTTACCCAGTACTCTCTGGGGCTTACAAAATCACGTTTTTAGCTCTAACGGGAAAAACGGATTGAATAGTATCGGCGCAAAACTTTACAGATGGGGTTTCTGGGGTTGAAGGCCAATCTTCAAGATCAAAACTTCATATCTTAAATCGGGCATCCCCCTTTAAATGCGATTAAAAACCCTTTTGGGAATACGCGCCTTATTGTGTATCTAATCTAATGAAATCACTACATATGATGCCGTTTCCACCACTGCAAAATGTTTCGTAATAAAAAAGTTTGACGCCCAACAAACTATTTTGTTGCCCCTGTTAGCCCCTTCCCCCAAATGAAAAATGTCTGGTGTTAAAGTCACCGCATTGTACTAGGTCTTCTATCATGAGGATATTTACAAAACCACCAACATATTTTGATTCAGGATCAAAAAGGACCCTGACTTGTAGAGTTGAGGAGCGATCCGCATTAAAAATGATGATCATGTAATCCTTTCTAATCAGATTAGAAAATGAGCGTTGTCACCAGCATCTTGGAGTAGGTCAATGTGACAGCCGACATTAATCATGATGGCAACACACTGTCCAAGGTATATCCGTGAGTCCTTATTATTAACCTTTAACTTTACACGAGGGAGTGGGGAAACTTGAGGCACTGTACCAATTACAGGGTTGGGTCTTTGTAAGGTAAATATCAAAACCATGAGAATTAAACTCATACTACAATCAAGTTATTTGGAACAAAAACAAACAACAAACTAGTGAGGACATAATTCTCTAATTTTGCACACACATAATCATTATAATAAAACAATAAATAATAATATACATAAATAAATAAAATTAAACACATAGGCCCATATTCACAAAAGGTAAAGTGTTTAACGCGATTTTAAGCTAAACGAACGATTTATCTGCGAGAAATGTATCGTTTAAGTAAAACGCATTCCAGAAAGGCGTTTTTAAGTTAACGCAATTGTACTCCGCCAAAATCATCGAAACGCCAGTTAAACTAGGTACTGGGGCTCGGTTTATAATGGCCCGTATTCTCAACGATGTTTAACGCGAACACTGGTTAATCGCAATTTAAACGCCATGCTAAAAAAACGCCATTCTCAAGATGGTTAACTTTAAACGCTGTTTTTTAAATTTAGCCGAACTTCGTTTATTAAACATGTCTAAAACGGGTTAAGGTATATCCTATCAAACGAACAAAGTCTTTATTTAAAAATTTTTCAATGTCTTTGATACACTAATATTAAGTATATGTTGAATAGTGCAATCCTGACACTTTCTGAATATATTATGCAAATGAGAATCCATATGGCGCCCATGGTTGCCATTTGTGAGAAATTTTGATGCGTTCTCTGACCAAGTGTACAGCCTATCAACATAAAACTGGTATTTATGATAATTAACAATTTGCTTCACTGTTAAAAATAATGTCCGCGTAAATTACGGAAATTTCTGCGCAGCAGTATTCAAGACATTTTTAGGGGTAAATTTACAGAAATTTATGTCAAATTTAACGGAACTTTGACGTAATTTTACAGAAATTTGTCTATATTACGGAAAAAAAATGGTATTTAAACAGAATTTTTTCCGAATTTTAAAATTACGGAACCCCAAAAAAAAAAAAAGTCCGGAAATATTGCTGCCAGAAATTGTTGAAATATTTCCGTAATTAACATTTTGATGGTGTATTTGTTTTTTATTGTTTTCCAAAAGAGTTTCCGTTTTAATTTACGGAAAATCTGTTTTCTAATTTACGGAAATTTGAACAGTGTTGTATTGACGATTTTATTTTTTCTAATTTATGAAAAGGTTTTGATTATATTCACAAATATGAAAATTACAGTGAATTTCACATTCTTAATATGTTTAAATGCTAATAACTCCAAATCGGGGTAGACTTTTAAAAAATAAAAAAAAAACGTCAGTCAAGCCGTATCATCTAATGCACACTCTGGCCAAAATGGCATTTTATTTGAAGAAGAAGAAACACAACTGGAGATATTGTGCATCAAAATTGACACTTAGGTCCAAAAATAGAAACTGAGAAATAGGCAAAAAATATGTTTCGGTACTACTGGTCAATTACCATCACCAGTGTTCTTGCAACCATTACATTTCTTTCCGTAACCCCTATGTAAAAGAGGTTGTATTGCCTGATTCCATGGCTCTGGAAGAAACAAAAGTGTTTCTTTTTTTATTTTTCTGATGTTTTTGCAAAATATCCATAACGAAGGTCTACACGCGGTGTAAGGAACAAAACATTATTAAAATATGGTAATTAGCCTTTTTGGATTTTTCATTGTTGAAATTACAAACTGATCAAACAGAAAATTAATTCTTTAAGGAAAAACATTTGATTAGGATCTTCTAGTTAAACTTAGACTTGGTCGGGGTAGTTTAAGGCGTGTTTAACTTGACGTTTTCATCAAATGTCTGGTATTTTCAGCTCTGTGTGCTAATCGTGGTTAGACCAGTTGTCTCCTGTATTTCTCTTATCTTTCTTTTCCGAGTCCTCAGTTGATTTCTTCTCGTCCATTTTTCCTTTGCTTCTATTTTCATGCAGTTAGTCGGCAGGTCACCCAAGTACTATTGTTCACACACAAAATTGTTGGACAGGGTCATTTTACATGGGCTTTCACAAATACAATAGGCAAACGACCTTGCCATTGTCCACATTCCCTGCACACAGTCTGCAAACGTCTGCAGTTCATCAATCGATGGAAACCAGGCACGTTATATAGCATACGAGAATTTAATTCCATGATGCTAGGAAATGTAAGGTTATACATTTTCCGTGGTCTTCGCTTTCTCAAAAGAGATAGGGTAACACGTACACAGACTTTTTGTAGCACACAATTCAATTAATGATTTGGGATGCTTTAAAATTTTGTGGGATTTCTATAACTTCAGAGACCACGCTTTCTCAAAACTTAAAAATCATCGCTTTTAATTCGTTGTTTTTAACCCCCAAACACCCTTTCACGTCATATTAGACCAACTTAGATATGTAGTTGACATTCCGAAACAATAATACATGATTTATTAATGAATTCAGGTATTTTGGACCTCAAATCAGGACATTTTCCAGAGCGTTTTCGACCAGCTATTAAGGTCACAGCGATTGTATTGTCTTCTCGTGTACAAGAAAATAACGCATGTTGGCGTGACCTCCTGATTGACTGCATGCTCGTGAGTATCTGTTATAGTATGAATGATAGCAAGTGCGAAACAACGACATAAAACAGTTTTAAATAGGCCCGGGGTTTTGTCTCCATCATTGATCAAATTCTAAAGCTCATTGCGTAACGCGACATTCTTGAAATTTACCCGTGGGCTTCCTGCATTGCATTTACAACTACGGAAGTCATTGTCTGACATGTAAAATTATTTTTCACACGCACGTAATGTTATAGGCGAAGATAAGTCACAGTTCGGTGGATGATATTTACGTGGTTAGCTAAACGACTTGTTAAAATATTTAACCTGCGGTTTTTTAAACAGTGCGTTTAGCTAACCACACTTTAGGCCTAACCACTGTTTATTTTAAACATCGTTTGAGAATACGGCCCAAAGTGTTTAGTGTGTGTTTCCGCAAAGTGCAGGGCCCAATGCACTGTCCTATTGACAACAACAATGGTGCATACCATTGTCGCCCAGTTGGTCATCACCTTAAACGCTAAGAAAGCCGTGATACACTTTGGCGCTCAACCATTAAACACACAATAGGGCCTTTTCATACAACTCAAGTTAGTGTCATTTAACTAACGCGATGTACTTGTGTTTAAATTCGGGGTTTAAAAAAGCATGTAAAAGGTTAAACATATTAAACGCGTTTTGCTAAACGCAATTTTAAATTACGGTGATTTTAAGCTAAAATCGGTTTAGCTAAACAGGTTCTGGAATACGCGCCTAAGTTTATATTCAGCCCACAAATGCTAGTCAGCCTGTAATGCTCGATAGGCCGTCATTATGCCATTATTGTGCACTTTTCCTAAAAAGAATGAAACTTGACAGGCCTACCATATGAGCCCTGAACACTTCTGATTCGAGTGCCAAAAATGTAGAGCCCCCTATGGCCTACAGCGCCCTCTATAGATTTTAGCCACTTATTAAATATTCCTTTCAAGGGCTTATATGCCATAACTACAAACATTTTGACCAAATGGGTCCAATAAGGTTTAAAATGAAGCACATAATTAAAACTATACATGTACGTATATCAATATGGCTGCCATCTTAGATTTCAAAGGCCGCCAATGAAAAGCCAAATCTAAGCCTAACTTGGTTAAGAATGATAAAAATGCTAATTTTGAGGTACACCCACATAGTATGCTGAGGAGTTCAGAAAAGCACACTGATGATATTGCACCAGTACAGATAGCAGTAATCATGAATTTCAGAATGGCGGTTGATTCAAAATGCCGCCAATGAAATATATTTGGAATTAAGCCAAATGAAGCAATACCTTTTGTAGGCGTGAAATGATCATTTTGTCACTATGTTTGACTGAATAAGGTCCAGTAAGTGCTGCAATATTTCTGGCCATTGATATCAATATACCTACAACCCTAGATTCAAAATGGGCTGCCCTAAATATCACTAATTATCCACATTAAGCATTGCTCGTTATGAATGATGAAAAAACCCACTACGGACGGTCCCACATTGACAATGCTAAAGAGTTTTAGAAAAAACACTGCGGACATTGTAGTAGCCACATTTAGCAGGCATCTGGAATATCAAGATGGCGACTGAAATAGCTGCCATTGAACCATTTTGACAATATATCTACCTCTGAACCACATGTGATCTTAGTTCTACTGAAGAAACCTCGTTTAATTGTAAGAATTCAAATGACCCCTTTGTAGGAAGCTAGTTAGTATGCTATACCAAGCAGATACTAAGTATCTTAGTATCTGAGTCAGTTATTTTGGCACTGGGTGAGGTGCATAAAGTAGAGGCAGTAAAGTCCGCTATTCTGGAGTTTCCATCACATGCTCTGGAGCACCTACTTCGAAACCAGTCACTCAAGCTTCCACCTTAGAGATGTGTCCATTATGTAGTTGGTTCCACCTAGCTTTCAGTCCATTAATAGGACCAAGTAGGACTAGATGTATAAAAAATGACGGCACAAGTACCCCAAAAGGATATTCAGGACTTTCATAAGGCTCCACTGGAAAGCCTGCAGTACTGAAGGGATAGTAATTACAGATGACTCTATGGAAGTCTCACAAACATGCACCTCATTTTAGACCTTGGTACAGGGGCTCAATGGGACCTTTTCTTGGTTGATTGTGGTATATCAAATGGGTCTTTTGGCAAGTTTACCACAAATTTCAAAATAGCATAATTTTACTCAGGTGGAACCAACATTTTTGTAATTTTAAACTTTGATAAATTGGGCCTAACCGATTGGGCCTCGTGCATACAGGTAGAAAATGGTATATAGCCATGATTTTGCTTTCAGATTCTAAGATTCTAACAAAAACGAAACTTGGGGCCCGGATACCATACAACACCAATTAGAATCATTGACTTATGTTGGCCTAAAACAAAAATTAGGTATTGGAAGCCCTGTACTAAAAAGACCAAGCCTAAGTTCAAACGTCTATTGTGCTAAAACGTTAGCTGAAACTTTAAGCTGATTTTGTAAAAAAAGTCATTTTCTGGACATTTCTAAAAAGATATGCATTGCTATCTGTGGATATTGGATACAATCTGAACAAAATGCTGGCACATTTTTCTACCGTAACGCGAACAAGTTGAACCTGAAATTGTGTACAGTGCGCCTCCAATACGCATCATTGATTGGTAGGGAAGGGGAGGTTAGGGATTGGCAAAAAGCTTCAAGCTGACACCAAAAACAAATCATTATCCAGTATCTTTTTTATTTCCGATTTCGATTATAGGTGCATAAAGAAAGGTGGGTGACCATGGACAACCTCGTCCACCATTTATACATCAAAATTGAGATTTGGTATATCAGAAGAAGTTCATTTTTCTCATGATCCCAGTGAAAGTCAAAGCCCAGTAATGTTTCACTTGATTTATGAACAAAAACATCCCCAACTTGCTGTCGACCACTTTAATATACACAGTCTCCTATGGCCAGATTAGTACATTATCAAGTATGAGGCGACAAGCGGTTGAAATATCGGATTCAAAAAACATGTAATGATAAAATCGGACGATTTACGCCCAATATTAAGTGGTCTCGCTATGAGTTGAACAAATATTGGCTCGACTGCATCTCACCCAAAGAATTCTTTGCAACTCTAGCTCGACCAATGAATTGGGCTTATCGATCCAATATTATCACATTAATGCTTTGTATCCAATGGCTTGACCGAGTTGACCAAAAATTTGAAATGTTGTTTTTTAATGAAAATCCGGACCATGCTCGTTTCACCGCCTTTATTAATTCTTCTGCTGCCAACTTTTAGCAAGATGTACTTAATGAATAAAAGTGCTATTGCTGGGATTCCATACTCTTCAGAAATGTTTGTCAGGAGATTGCACAAAATCTAACATAACACCTTTTGTTATCCACAATTAATACTAGCAAAGCAGTGAGTAAGGACATGCCAACCTGTGTGCAATTGTTCATTGTCCAATTGGTTGTTGCAATAAGATTTGCACTCAAACCTAGAAGAATTTCTCATCAGACCAAAGTTTAAACAATCATTATACAAAAGTGTTCTTCTTCTTGGTAGCCAGAAGTGTAAATGCCTATAATACACATGGACTTCATATATTCTCATCTGATGGATTGTTGCTCTCAATGAAATAGAATAAGATAGAAACATCACATAATATTCAGTGCCGAATTTCTCCACACAACGATCGGTTAACAAGTACCAAGTCTGTGTGTTCTTTAACCTTTCCATTCGAAACGGCTCGTAGCATTTCAATATGTAATTCATATAAGTGAAGTAAGGCCTAACCTGGATACATCCAGTGGTGGCCATTGGAAATCGAAGATGGCAGCAATATTGATTTGATTAAAAAAATTACTGATAAATTAGGAGTGCTTAAAATCTAGACAGGACTGTTTGACCAAGCGGTGAAATTGATCACAAACCGGTAAAGATTCGGACATTTCATAATTTGGGTAAAATTCGAAATAGTAGAGTTCATTAGCGGCGATTTTGAAATCAGATGCCCTCTTGAAATTCGAGTTCTGCTATCTGTTACAACTGCCAAAGGCCCATAAAATGGGCGTTTTGTGGAAAACTACCAGCCTTACCCAATGTTGGATTGTCCTTAAAATAGTGTTTTTATTCCATTCTTAACTCCAAATTATGCTAAGTTTGATTTCGTGCGGCCATTTGAAATCTAAGTGGCAGCCATGGTGATTTTAACCAACAAATCATAGCTTATTACATTATGCATCATTTTAAATTTACTGTACTTATTTGGTTTCAACAAATAGTTGAATTATGGCATTTAAGCTCTCGAAAGCTAATATTCATTAATTGGTAAAACTATAGAGGCGTGTAGGCCAATAGGGGCGCTACATTTTTGGCACTCCGATAGGAAATTGTTCGGGGCCTCAATATCTATAACCATACAAGTTTCATGCTTTTAGGAAAAAGTGCACAATGCTGCCTATTTTTTGTGCTTAGGGACTGGGCTTACGAGTAGAGCCATTCAAATTGGAGTCCCTCAATGCCACAAGCTATACAATTACTTGAAGTCCCCGCGTACAACCAATTGAGGACCTCAATACGTAGCTTGGAATGACACTATTTGCTATCCGGGCCAGCTGGATGGTGATGTGCGACAGGTGGGACTTCAATTGACTCACTCGTCTGTTGGATACTGCGGTAAAATGTTTACATCCGAAGGAAGGAGGCCTATTCGTTATTGTATTGAGGGTAATCTGTGAAGGAGTTATTTCTTTATGGAATATAATCACTGCAGATGTGGTGATTAAAAGGCATTCAAACCTATGAGACATGTTGAGATATAATTCATCATAGACAAAACTATAGCCATGAAGTAGCACGGCCGCGAGATGGCCAAAAAGTCACTATGGCCGTGATTACTGGGATACAGGATGCGCCCATCAGATCCCGATTTCATTTTTGTATTCCAATGAGCAATTATATTCTTGTAATATAATCATGTTGAGATCGTTTCAACATAATTATCACATATGCAAAACTAAAAAATTAAGCGTGTTATGTCCTTTAAGTTTTTCATACTTTAATCAACAAATGTGTTATTAACATGAATATTATAGGGGACTCGACTCATCATATTAAAACCACAAAGGTCACGACGGCGACAGGGGGCACCGCCGTGGGAAACATGCATTACGGCGCGGTTGGTCATTTTGTGGACCCCCATGTAAAGATCTGACATATCTGGACCCGGCCTAGTCGGGGTTTTATAATGCAGTTAGCTCCATTTATTGGAGCTAATGGGGAATTTATCCCGTTTAGAATTTAGACATGGACGGTACGCGGATCAATATCGCATACATATCTAAATTTACTCACAACGACGATAAGCAACTGAACACAGACCAATTATGATGAAAATATGAATGTACATGATTTTACAGTTCGGCTAGGGGTAAACAAACCCTCCCATAAAGGTGTAGTGTCAATTTCTCCCGCTTATGGGCGACTATGGGAGCTATCGCGAGTCATGAAGATCAGCCCAGTATATTGTGCGTGTGGGGTGGGGGGGGGGGGTAGGGACATGCCATCCTAACAGAGCAACATCGGCACGATCCGAGAAGCTAAATCACGCGAAGAAGACCTGGACAAAGACTCGACTAAGGGGAGCCCAGGGAAGTCATGAAACGTCGGGATGTTCTGGAAAAAATGGGGCGCAATCAACACGAATATAGGAACGGATTGCCATAGTTGGCCAATCATTGCTAGCGATTTATAAGTATTCCGGGTAACCAACGCTCCAGTCTATCTGCGGTTACCTAGATCTGCATGGCTGCACGTTCTGTGAGCCGATTCGTAATTAGGGTTGGACCTGAGTGGTAAATAAGAATAGGCTTCCGTTTGACCTCGAAAAATCATAGCCCTGGTACTCTTGCCGGCAGTACAGAGTGTACAGCAATTTACTGTCATTTGTTGGCTAGCAAACATCAGGCGATTCACCTGTATACATAATTTCCTCGCACCTAAGAACCCTGCCTACTGGCTTACATTGTATGCAATTTGAGTTGAACAAGACCAATGCTGATGCAGGCTGGCGCGGACACGCAATTTCCCCGGAATTCCCGATTAGGATCTCCCGCGCGAATGATATTGACATAGTCTCCTTTTGTGCTTGTTCAAATAAATGGGACCCGTCACTTCGATTTAGATTAAGTGTACGTCGTTGAAGAGACAACATTAATAGTATCGCCCATCCCTTACCTGCATTAATTATTGGTAGTCCCGAGTAGGCTGTGTTCAGATCTGATATGCAGATAGTCAGATCGGACATGGGGGGGTCACAAAATGACAAACCGCATACGGCGTGCGTTTTCTTGTATTAAACGCCATTCCGTCGTCGTTGAATTCAATGTCGGCCGGCGGAACATTAATTAAAAATCGTTCTTATTTACCATAAGGAAGTGATTTGGTCTTTATCAGGTGAGGGATAATGTATATAAAAGCTTTACAAACCATGGACAAAAAAATATCAAGTTGAGGGCGCACTATTTTGAAATGTGGCCGTGTTTCTTTACACACCATGATCGCTAATAGCCAGGAGTAGCGCACCCATTGTAACAATCTCAAGGACAAGGGTTGAGTGATTAATATGTAGACAGTCTGGCATGACAGGTACCCCTGAAACGTGATTCTTAGTGCAGCAATTGGTGTCTTAAGGAAGAGGGGGGCCAAGACAAAGTTGTACAGGGGTCAAATTTTTAAATTGATCCAATCATGTGAAACGTATAACATGTATTTGTCCTAACCACAAGGCTTAAGGGAAAGGTATAGTTTGTATATCTACAACGTAAAGTTTAAGGCCTATAGGCTAAAAACAGCAAAAATCAATAAAAAGGCAATTTAGTTGTACCGGGGTCAAATTTTTAAGTTGCTCAAGTTGGATAAAAAATGGTGGCCAAATTATGGTGGAGCTCATAGGATCAAAATAAGGAATAGTTTTGAGTGTCTCAAAAATGCTTGCTTAAGAAAGGAGGGGGAAACACGGTCAAGCCCCATTGAGCCCAATGGACGTTGGACCTCTGTGCCCCCTACTCGGTAACTAGAATTTTAAAAAGTCAAATTATTCCTTTTTTAATTATTTTAATTCTATGAACTCCATCAATAATTTGCACCATTTTTTAATCTAAATCGGAGCAAGTTTAAAATTTGACCCCTGTACGACTGAAATTGACCCTTTTTATTTGATTTGTTTAAACTTTACGTTGTAGATAGTATACAAATATTTAATGATCATGAGGGATCTTGTGGAATCTATTGGCCCCCGGGGTGAATTGGAGGGCGTGGGGTACTATTTTCCCTCGACCGAAGGTCGAGGGATAGTACCCCACGCCCTCCAATTCATGAATATATTTTTTGTTCATTGATTGGTTAAAAGTGAAACTGAGCCTGAGGCCTACTTAGGCCTTGCCTGTACTGTACTCTGTAGGCTAGACTAGCCTAGGGCTAGGCTAGGCTAGGCTAGGCAAGAGCTTGATTGAACATTGACTGCCTTTTAGGCAGAGGAAAGTCCGCCCCACTTACGATATCAACACCTTTCTCGGTAAATAATGACGCTGAAGTCTGTACCGAATTTACTCCCGGAATTTACTGCATATAGCATGTATTATCATGATTATACTCACCTTTCTGTTTCCGTGCACAGTCATGCAGTGATGCAGCGTTGAGATCATATCAGCATTGTCCATTCCATGGCATTAAAATAAAAATCACCGCGGAATCACCGGTGTTATTTACACAACTCCTCGAACATGCGTAATTATTTTCTTTTTGTATTCTTCACTATCCGTGCAGAAGGTTTCCCACCGGTGTTATTGCAACTGGGCGCAGCCATGTTGTTGCTACGGTGTCGACGAAATAGCCTCAGCAATTCGTCAAAGTTCCTTTTATAGAGCAATAACTAATACGAACGTACACATACGTTGAGAAATACAAGTAAGAGTCTGTGCACTCTCATGCATAACGTCAACATTCGTAGCTAGTCGTATTGACCACAGCGAAAGAACCGATAAAGGAACTGATAACACGGGTATCGAGGCTAGAGGGAAATAGGCGCCTATTTCCCTAGGGAAAATAGGCGTCTATTTCCCTGTGATCTCTCTTTCGCTCTCTTTCTCGCAAATAGTTAAACTATTTGTGGTCATGTGACGCACTTTTAACCAATCAATGAACATGAATATATTCATGAGGGATATAATACAAACTAAACATCCGCATACTTAGATGGATTTCAACCAAATTTGAGTACAACATGGGGTACCTCATTTGTTGATGAGGTCAAATGTCACATACCAAGTTCACGCGTCACCTGAGGTCAAGTTGTAAGATAGGCTGAAATGTAAAATTGACCTCAATTGAAATGTTAAAGTTCAAAACAATTGGAAACAAACTTTGTTTATGGCTATTACACCGAAACCCTCATTATATGAGGCCTATCATTTACAAACCGCGAAAGCAGGCGACACTAGCGGTCCGAGCATCGCGATGTATTTTTGTGTCATTTATATCGATAACAAAGTACAAGAGAGAGTGCCAACTATCCCAGTAAAATGAAATGCCAGTGAAAGTGTGAACAATTTGAGACAAATTTAAAGAAATCGACGCAATTTTAAAAATAATATCAGTGATCAATCCGAAAGCGTCAAAATATTTTAAATAAGCAGGATTTGCTTCAAAGTGAATGACAAGTCTGTAGAATCATCGCAAGTTATGTTTTTCTGGGAAAAAATGACAGAAAAGGAAGAAAACCGTAGGCCTAGTGTTCAAAGATATGAAGCTCCATTCAACTACGTGTTATGGTTAGTGACCGTACGGACAGTAATGACTGAAATGTACGATTTTGTCCTTATTAGGTTGTTTTGGTCTTATCACTTTTAGGGTATATTGGGGTACCTGTACTTGTTACAGGCATGCACAAAATCTGTTTTTTAATGATTTTGTTATTTTCTCATTTAGCAAATCACTGACAGTGCCAAAGATTTGATCTTTGATAATGATCAAAAACGTGCAAAATTTCGATTTCTGTCGATTTCTTGCATTTCTCTGAAAAGTTGATATGCAATTAATCTATTTTGTTAGAGTTTGGCTCTCTTATAACATAAACATTCAGATAGTTATAGTATAATTGAATGAAAGAATTACTATTGGCGTACCTGAGATTGAACTTTCGGCAGGAAACATTAAAGATAGGTTTTGGGATCAAGCCATCATCAAGGTCATCTAATCAAGATGAAAATTTAATGTAATCGGTTAATTCCCTTTCAATACGGAAATAAGTGTAATGATATCCT
>JAMKCH010004589.1:0-34622 GCA_023653785.1 Ophioderma brevispina
GCCCCTAGATTTTAGTGATCTTTCAGTGCAAAGACACATAGCCCGGCCCAAGGCAGTAGTGGAAAAGTCACTTAGACGGGACACGGCAGGGAGACTTTCAAAAATGAACTAAGTCAAGAGGGACCGCTTCCTTGCGTAAGGCGGGAAAGTCGCCCTAGCCTCTTTGGTGTGAATGAAAAGTCAGAGGTAAACTGCTTCCTTAGGATTTTACCTGATGAAAAGTGGCCGCTAGACTTAAGAGTGGTGGGGGTGGTGCTGAAAGCTTTCGGCCTGTCGGCTGGTTGGATGGCCGCGATGAAATCGACTTAAATGCAATGGCGATACACGAGAATTGCCCCCAAAATTGAAAGTGGGGTAAAGTGCGGTTTTAGTGATTTTTAAGGGATATCCATTAGTACTAGGAATTTTACGAGTATTGGAGTATGGCGCTCTACCCTGACTTGGGATCTTGGTATCCTGCTTACTTAGTCGTTGTTTTGAACTAGCATTCAGCAGGAGACCGCCCCTCTTTAAGTCCACCGGCCACTTCCAGGTGACGACAAGGAAGAGGTACGCTCTGGACTAGGTCATTTTTGAAATGTCTACATGCCGCGGCCCGGCTACGTGACTAAATCTCGCTGCATTGGCTCGGTACGGGAATGCAGTGTCCCGGATACGTGACTTTTCACCCAAGAGTATGGTTCATAATCTAGAGCGATTTACCGCTGACCAAGAAGCGGTCCGCTCTGACTTAGTTATTTTTGAACTCTTGGAACGTTTAGTTCCAGCTGAATGCCCTGGCCTGACTACGTGACTTTTCACCAAGGGTTTCATTAATAGATCTAGGGCGATTTACAGCTAAGACCAATAAGCGGTCCGCGGTCAAATGTATGTTTTGCTGCCGTGCGTCCCGACCACGTAGACTAATTAAGCCTATATAGTTATCGTTATGGTCGCGGCCAAAACTTTCCATCCGAAAGGAACTTCGAACGCACCGCTCCTAATTAAACCATAGGGACGGGGTGGGACTGCGAAACTGATACGGGATGTATGTTTCCCTTCAAAAGGCAAAAACATTTTTGTGGGACCCTACCGGAGTCAGGGCCAACTAAATAGAGATTTTCCGGGCGTGGCCCGGTAAACTTCGCTGCGGGCCCGGCCACTTGAAAGGGTTAACTTAGTGATTTCTATTCTGGAGTGAGTACCGGGTAGTTTTGGCCAAAAAAATACGCTGTGCGCTGCCGTGGCCACCTACTTGTTAAAGCTACACTGTGCCCGTGGCCCTGCCACGTGAGATCCGCTGCCGTGGCCCATACTTGGTTGACGTGTTCGTTGCCTGGCCTGCCACGTAAAGTTCGGCTGCCGTGGCCCCAGCCACGTGAAGTTCCCTGCCGTGGCCCTGCACTTGAAGGGTAACTTAGTGATTTCTAGTCTGGAGTAGATTACCAGTAGCTTTTGGCCAAAAACTTCGCTTTGGTTCGCGGTTTTTTTACAGTGCCTACTTGGTGAAAAGTTCGCTGACGTGGCAGGCTTGGTTAAAAAGTTAAAGTTTTCACTGCCGTGGCCCTACTTTTTGAAAAGGTTCGCTGGCGTGGGGATCGTGGAAGGTATTGGATCGGCGGTATTCGTACAACTTAGTAGCCCGGAGCACCCGCGACTTGCTAAAAAAAATGTTGACAACCTGCCGGTTTCCGCAAAACCAACTTAGGGTTTTTGAATAAAAAAAAAAACATCCATACATTAGCGAGTTGTGTACCGGGCCTGCGGGTTTCTGATCGAATCCCCCCACCGGTCGGTTGTGGTTAAGTTATGATGCGGTTCAGTGGAAAGTGGATTTCGGATGGATATAGTGGCCCTGTGCGACGTATACCTAGTGTAGGGGACTTTCGCGTCACAACAAGTTCCACCAAATTTACTGCGACAAGTTGTCCTTTCAATTAGCCGAGGAACTGTTGGAACGCCGACCACCTATCTAACTATGACTTCTCAAAAGATTATTCCCGCAAAAAAACCCCGAGCGGTGTCATACAAGAACTGGAAAAGCCCCGTTGTGGTATTTTTTATGTTCGGGCAAAATGGGGCGCACACGTTCAGCTGTGGAAAGACATCAAGGTGGTCCCACTACGTTTCACCGGCGCATAACGGGTACCGCAATGCCAATGATCACGAGAAGATCATCCGGCCTTTCGGCCTCACCAAAAGCTTAAGAGAGACACGCACATTGTCGGCACGCTCCGCACGTAATTGTTGATTACAACAAGTACAGGCGCAGCGTTGACAAAGCTGACCAGGGACGTGCATACAACTCCTGCTAGAGAAAGAGTCAGCACTGGTGGAAGCAGGTTCTTTACTTCTTGGTCGATATCAGCCGGGTCAATGCCTGGATTTGTTACAATCGTGTCCACAATGCGGCGGCAAATCCGGCTGCTGATAGAATTGTTCGCCATTCGAGGTTTGTCCTCAAACTGGCAGAGGAGCTCATCGCCGGTTTCGGCCGGCGGCCAGTTCGCCCACATCGACCTGTAGTAAGGCACATGCCTCAACCAATAGGGCCGGGCTATGAGCTGGTTGATATGAGGAAGAGGCATCCGGCACCCTGTCGGAGATGCGTGCAACTCCGAAGAAGGACGCCTTCGGGAAAGTTGAAGCGGACTAAATTCGGATGCAGAACGTGCAGTGCTTTTTCGTCTACCATCACTTCCTCTTTGTGCAGCTTTTGCAGCCTTGATTTGAGCGACCACCTTACCGTCCAAAACAGCGTGCATGTTGCGCAAGCATTTTGACGAATGACGGACGCCTAAGGGAAGGTTGTGCCGAATGCTAGGGCACCCTGCCTTGCTAACTTTGTCCGCTGACTTACTCATACAAATGACATTGAACGTGCCCGCAGTGTTGTGCCGAAAACACCAGTGCACCGCTGTAGTTCTAACATTGACCGTAGGCCGACGCATAGTGTTGTGCCGAGCGATAAGTGCACCACTGAACTAATGACATTTACGGCGACTTTTACATAATAAGATCGCTTAAATGTTACACCAGATGTTGTGCCGAGTTAAGAGAGCACCATCTGTTTTATTTGGCTTGATAGGACACTTTTACTTTCAGCTGATCTGCCCTAACCCTTCGGCCGGCTGTCTTACAAGTCAACTAACATCAAAGACTTGTAACATCAATTTCTCAGCTAGCTAGCTACTGCTTCCTCTCCAGCCGCAATCCCTTCAGTGCTGCTACCACAAAATTCCAGCCTACATCTACAGTTGGAACCTGGCCAATGAATCCACATATGGGAGGCCTTCATCCGACCGGTATTTGGATCCTGTATCCGGCAAGGAACTGAATGGGCTGGAAAATAGGTTCCCCTGCGCCGTGGTGCGTTGGTTTAACTAACAGTTCCAAATACAAACTACTGCTACCATACAAGACTTGCCGCCTGGAGCTACTGCTACCACACAAGTGAAGCCGAAATACTACCAGCAACACCAAATAAATCGTGTGTGATAAACGTGATGTTGAAACCTTAATTCAAAAGAAAGAACAGATTTTCCTTGCCCACAAATTCCAATACAATTACATTGTCAGAGCAAATTAAAAACAACAAATTCCCTCTAAATTAGCAAAAGGGTTAAATAGACCTGTACGCCGAACATTACGGTAAAAATGCACGCGTCTTAACAGGCGTGCGGCCGCCCCTTAGTTACGGTCAAGTAAAGGGTCAGTTGCCCGGGTCAAGGTCAGGGGTTGCGACCGGGTAAAGTTCAGGGGTTGGGACCAGTCATGCAGTAGGCCGAACATTATGGTAAAACTGCACGCGTCTTAACAGGCGTGCGGCCGCCCCTTAGTTACGTTCAAGTGAAGGGACAGCATTGAGACATTTAAAAAATGAACCAGAGCGGAAAGTTAACCGGAACACACTTAACATGCCGTGGTCCTGCCACGTAACGCCAATTGCTTATCATGTTAGCTACTACTGCCCTGCTTGGTAAAAGTTAACTGGAACAGACCCACTCGTGCGGTAGTCTACACCAATTCATTCCGCAAGAAATGACACGGTAGCTTTCAAATAAATTGTGTGAATTGGGTACCTACCGGTTTCCGCAAAACCTATTTAGGATTGGGTGTTTTAGGGTTCATATCTGTTTTATAGAGTACGTATCATGCCCGGTTTCTGACAGCAAACGCACAACAGTCAGTTGTAGTTAAGTATTGAAGCCATCGCTATAAAGTTGCTCTAAGGATAGAAAAGTGGCCGCGACCAGAACGTATACTATTTCAGAGTTCAGAAAATGTCCAGAGCGGACCGCTTCCTTGGTCAGCGGTAAATCGCTCTAGATTATGAACCCAACTCTTCGGTGAAAAGTCACGTAGCCGGGCCACGGCATTTACGTAGCCGGGCCACGGCATGTAGCCTTTTCAAGAATGAACTAAGGCATTTCCCCTACCCCACGTGGAGCGGGGAGTGCAAAAAAGTATGCAAAAAAGAAAACAAAAATTGACTTACCTTGAATGAGACTCGAACCTGGAAATCCGGAATCCTAGTGGGTTGGTCTTGCGTCTGGTCTTCGGTTGGTCTTGGGTCCATCGCTGTATCCACTGCGCCATCTGATACTTACCTGAAAACTGATTGCATTTTATAAGTTTATACCTTGGAATCAAAGGAATGGTCACGTGATGGAAACGGGTCTTTTTACGGTCCAAAAGTGACTATTTCCGGAGAAATTCGCATGCGGTCGGCCTTTCACTAAAATCCAATTTTAAAGATTTGAAAAGTTCACTTTTGAAAAAAGAGCGGACCACTGCCTCGGTCTTAAGCGGGAAATTGGCCCTAGATCCAACAGCCATAGTTAAAACTAAGTCCAGAGCGGACCATTGACTCAGTCTTTAGCGGGAAATTGTCCCAAGATCTAATAGCCGAGCTTGAGAGTGAAAAAAAATAAGTCCGGAGTGGACCGCTTCCTTGATCTTTAGCCGGAAATCGCCCTACGTGCTTATAACTGGTCCGTTCTGGACTTAGTCATTTTTCAAAACCTAGACTTTTTTCAAAGTCCCACTGCAGTTACCCTGCCACGTGAAGCGACAAGTACTATACATAGGTATACGCTCTGGTCGCAGCCACTGCTCCATCCGAAAACCACTTTCCATTGAACCGCATCATAACTTAACCACAACCGACCGGTGTGGGGCTGCGATCAGAAACCGGGCAGGCCCGGTACTCTCTAATGTATGATGTTTTTCCCTTCAAAACCCTGTTTTAAGTTGGTTTTACGGAAACCGGCAGGTGGTCAACATTTTTTTAGCACGCTACGGGTGATTCCCGGGCGACAGAAGTGGTAGCGAATACCGCACGATCCAAACCTTAGACGGGCCACGGCAGCGACCCTTTTCAAAAAGTAGGGCCACGGCAGTGAAAACTTTAACTTTTTACCAAGCCTGGCCACGGCAGCGAAACTTTTCAGTAAGTAGGGCCACGGCAGCGAAACAGCGAAGTTTTGGCCAAAAGCTACCTGTAATCTACTCCGGAATTAGAAATCACTAAGTTACCCTTTCAAGTGGCCGGGCCACGGCAGGCGAACTTCACGTGGAAGGACCACGGCAGCGAAACTTCACGTGGCAGGGCCACGGCAGTGAAACTTTTACCAAGTAGGGCCACGGCAGCGAAACAGCGTAGTTTTGGCCAAAAGCTACAGGTAATCTACTCCAGAACTAGAAATCACTAAGTTACCCTTTCAAGTGGCCGGGCCACGGCAGCGAAATTTAGCCGGGACACGTCAGAAAATCGTCTATTTAGTGGGCCGGAGACAACCGGTAGGGTCCACAAAAAATGTCGGCCACTTGTCGGTTTCTGGGAAACCTATGTAGGATAAGGTGTTGAAGGGAAAATACATCATGTATGAGAGAGTACCCGGCATGCCAGGTATCAGTTCGCAGCCCCACACCGGTCGCCTATGGTTAAATTAGGAAGCGGTGCATTAGAAGGTGCCTTTCGGATGGAAAGTTGGCCGCCACCAGAAGGTATAATTATAGGATGGCTTATTAGTCTACGTGGTCGGGCCAAGGCAGCAAAACATACATACGTACCGCTTATTTGGTCATAGCGGTAAATCGCCCTAGATCTATTAAAATGAAGCCCTTGGGTGAAAAGTCACGTAGCCGGGCCACGGCATTCACGTAGCCGGGCGACGGCATGTAGTCATTTAAAAAATGAACCAAGATCAGAGCGGACCGCTTCATTGTTCAGCGGAAAATCCCCCTAGATCTAATAAGCAAACCATTGGGTGAAAAGTCACCAAGCCAGGCCACGGCATTCACGTAGTCGGGCCACGGCATGTAGGCATTTCAAAAATGAACCAAGTCCAGAGCAGACCGCTTATTTGGTCATACCGGTAAAAGCCGGGCCACACGGCAGTGAAATGTCGCCTCTCTTGACCACGGCAGCGAGAAGTCCAGGAGCGTACCATTTCCTTGGTCCCCGGAAAATCGGCCTAGATCTAAAAAGCAAAGCCTTGATTGAAAAACCAAGTAGCCGGGAGAAAAGAGCAAAGACCGCAAAATGACCCGGATCCTTGGTAATTACCGGCAAATCGTCCTAGATCTAACTTGCACACTCATGGGTGAAAAATCGTCCCAAAAAAGTCCAGAGCGTATCCGCTTCCTTAGTATTTACCTGGAAGTGTCCGCCAGACTTAAGAGGTGTGGTGTTCCTGAAAGCTTTCGGCATGTAACTGCTGGCTGGTTGGCCGCGATGAAATCCACTGCCGTGACCTGGCTTGGAGGGTTTCTGGTCGATTTTTGAAAAGTGGGCATAAGTGGGTTGTAGTGATTTTAGGGATGTATAAACTACACCACTTATGACAATCTGGTATTTCAAATCAATCAAGCTAAAGTTCTTAGAGTCTGTGTAGAGAGTATCTTGTTGCATGGATTTGAAACCTGGACCATGAAGAAAGAGCGGTAAAAAAAAAAAACAAAACGGATAGACTGATGGCGCCTACACCAGGCTTCTTGTGCGAGTACAAAATATATACTGGCATGAGCTCATGGCCAAAGCACAGATATGTATGCAGAGTTGCACTAATACACTATACATGTGAATGGTAAAGCTCGAAAATATCTATGTGTCGCAAAAGAAGGATTTTTGTAATTAGAGTAATTAATTTCGGGGACCCCGGTCATTAAACGCTGCTAGAAATGACCTTCCAATACGAAATGGCCAGGAAATAGCGTCATGTACGTGTCTACGCTCATCCATTAGTTGTTCAGTTGGTTCAGGCAAGTCAAGTTTGAGATCAATTTCCTCTGGTGGCACTATTTTCCCAATGGACGAACAGAAATTTGGTGTTTCAATTCCGCCGATTCTTATTCTATCAAGATGGAAAATTAAAATACATAAATCTGGTCATCCTCCTTTAAAGGCTACTCATATACTAATCATCTAGAACTATCTAGATAGTCACCTGAAATGCTTAATTCCAAAGTTAGAGATAAATTTTTCCGTTTTTATGCAGTATAACAGTGCAATAGGATACCGTGTATAACAAAAATTCAGGATCCGGAATTTTATAACGAAGTTGTAATTTTCTAAATGAAGGAATTAGATTTGGGCTTTGTTATTTCACACAATGATTAGTATATGGACAAGTATTATGTACATGCAAAAAACACGATTTGTTTGAAAATTGAGTGCGCCCTCTTCGGGAAATCTCTGAGTCATCCGTTGGCATTAAAAAGTATCTTTATAAAAACTTGGATGACATCTTACGTGTGTAATGTGCAAGATTTGAGGGCATGTTTTGAAGCACTTTTTTCGGGTATAGGGATTTTGTACACACTACTGAGTTTAACACTTAATTTTGCTGTGACTCTTTCTGTCCTTACATGTGAAATTCATTTAGTATCACGTCACTTTACAAAGGTAAATTTGTAGTTTTCTAACTTGCAATCCTCTTCTATCGGCAATGGCGATTTCCCAGCGATTTCCACTGACATAATTCTATCTTGTTTTAGCCCTTTATACTGTCGTTGAGGAGTTCCGTACATAAAAAATAACTAGACTGATCGATTCCTTGGGCTTTCGTGTGATACCTTATTACCCCAAAACAACTCCAAAGCTACAGGTTCTACGTAAAAATGGATACGTTTGTCGCTTGCACTGTAGTAACTTATTGTAATGTCAAATTCAAACATTAGACATTAATGTAACATTTAAAGAGACACTGGCACATTTGAAAAATAGTGCGCCCTTTAGATTTTTCAAAATTGATATCTTTTCCATGGTTGTAAAGCTTTCATATACATTAGCCCTCACCTGAAAAAATTACGCCCAAATCAGAGCGCATATGGATAAACAGAACGATCGACATTAATTCAGCAGACGACGCGGAAATGGCGTGTATCACAAGAAAACATACGCTAGGGTTGATTCTCACGGCATGCACCTTGTTTGACCGGTCTGTGACCTCTGTGATTTTATTATCAATGTTTACAAGCCTATAATATTCATGTAATAGACGCATTTGTTGATTAAAATTACGGCAAACTTAAAAGTTAGTCTACACATTTCATGGATGTCTTGAGCCCCTTATTAATGTCCCCATCTGTTTTTGGGGCATGCTATTTTTATGTGTAAAATATATCTCTATTCTTCCAATGGCCTAGACTATCATTTGCGAGCAAATTAATCTAATTTCATGTTTTCTGAAAATGTGCCAATGCCGCTTTAAATGTTAAAGCAAGTCAGTCGATTTAAATAATGATATATATGAAAGTAAAAGGAAATCCCAAAGTGAAATGTTACGATTGTCATGATTACACTACAAGCTGCAGCTATTTGCACACGTTGTTTTGAAACTAGGGCGTCACCTTTTAAGTTTATTGGGTAGTTTAGCCAGTCCCTTATCTCTGATTGGCTGAAAGTTCCATGGAATAAAAGAGTACGTACTCGTCTATCCACTGGATTTACGCCGGCGGAAACGCAAATGTGGAACTCGGCAATAAAACAGGAGGGGCGCTCCACGTTATCTGTAGCCATGACGTCTAAAATTATTGCCAAAAAAGGAAATTACAGTAGTAACACAAGTAAGGGTCGCCACAGTTTATAATTTAAATAGAAAAATGTATTTCCTGGTTCATTATTGAAGTACATCTGCAGCTGGTCACACTTTGCTTATTTTGTTAATTTGCATGATTTGTGTTAAAAATAGAAATGCACTTCTTGGTTTATTACAGATAATATTTATGAGGATCTCTAACCTATGAAAGCTTATCGCTTCCATGCACGAGATTAATGCTTCGAGAACCACCTTTTTAGTGTTTGTTGTAGTTTTTCTATCAGCCAATCCGTTTGCACTGATTTTTGTGTTTTTTTGTTTTGTTTTTGTAGTCTGTCGTCAATTTAGATAATGAAGAATGGGTAATGAAGAAAAGCGGATGTCCTCAGAAACAATTGCAGCAATTTGTGAGGAACAAGACGTGGACTATGTCCGGTTTGAGTTCGGTGATTTGTATGGGATATCAAGATCGAAAATTGTTCCAGCACGGCATTTTAAAGATAAAGCTACTAATGGAATTCATATGCCACTAAGCCTATTGTGTTGCACTATTGATGGTTGTTTACTTCACGAAACACATTATGGTGACGGGGTAATTGGTACAGGTGATGCAACCTGGTTTCCAGACATGGACACGTTTCGATTAGTTCCTTGGTGTCCAAAAACTGCGACTGTCCTTTTGGAGCCCATCTATCAGGGCAAACGTGTTACATGTTTTCCACGTTACATTGCTAGAAAGCAACTAGAACGACTCGAAAAGCTCGGAATATCTCTACTAGCAGCACATGAACACGAGTTTTACGTGCTCGACCGTGAAACTGGCAAGCCAGTTACCGAGGATTCGTGTCTTCGTTCTACTGTTAGAAACTACAGTGATCCTGATCTTTTGAATCAGCTAATGACAGATCTTTACAAAGTGGGTATCGATGTTGAAGCGGGTGAGACAGAACATGGACATGGTCAAATGGAAATCACCTATAAACCTGCCTTTGGAATTCGTGCTGCTGACAATGCACATATTTTCAAGACCACCGTAAAAGAGGTCGCTCAACGACGTGGCTACATTGCGACTTTCATGTCTAAGCCATTCCGCGATCAGATGGGATCTTCTGCTCATTTCTGTCACTCTCTTTGGGATAAGATGGTACAAAAAGTTTATTGTATAACGCTAGTAACCCCAATGAGTTGTCTGCATTAGGTCAGCATTGGATGGCTGGAATTTTGATCATGCACATGCTATCACCATGATTATGTCTCCGACTTCAAACTGCTACAAACGACATGGACACCAATCGTATGTTAGTACCATACCGAACTGGGGAATTGATAATCGCACGTGCATGTTGCGAGTTAAGATGAACAGTGCGAAAGGAACTTTCATAGAAACAAGAATCAGCGGTAGCGGTAGCAATCCATATCTCACCCTTGCCGCCATTGTTGCCGCTGGAATCGATGGAATTGAACAGAAAATGGCTCTCCAAGCCCAAACGATAGGCAACGCATTCAGTTTAACGAACAGCCATTGTGAAACTGAAAACATCCCGAGAAATCTTCAAGATGCTATGGATGCTTTTCAACGGGATACCGTGATCAAGGAATCATTTGGTGATGATTTCATGAAGATGTTTTTTGGTTTGAAAGCATATGAGATTGGTGCAAAGCAATCCCTATCAAATACAAATGATGGAGATAGTTACATCTGGGATCGAAATATGTTCTTGAAATACCTCTAGGACCGGTAAAGTCAATTGTCTGTTTTGACGGGATAAGCAGCCATTTGTTAAACACCGCAAAAAATATGATTCCATGATTTCAACTTTTGAACAGTGGCATGGAAGTATTAAAGTGGCACGATAGTGACATGGATGTATTAAAGACCAAACAGTACATTTTATCTCATACTGAAGTCTTTATGGGTGTTTTGTAACCTTTCTGACTTGAGATTTAAAAAGAGCATTTCCCTGCAAATTCCATAGATTCTTAAGGGCAATATTGTTCACGATGGCCTTTGCAGTTTGACCGCAAACATAATCATCGTTGTTTATACTTTCCAGGTATGTACCACAATCAACTGTTTAGTATACAATTTGTGTTGCTATCACTGCATGTCAATTTGCTGGAGAGGGTATGACAAATTTATTTTAACAACTTTGTTATTTTTTCCTGCATTGAAGTGTTGAATTATACACACTTGTCCCTCATTTATTACCATTTTCCCTCTCGCATTATCATTGCTTATCCTTGTAATCAACTCACTGTCAAATTTAAACACGTGGAAATTTCCACTTATCTTATTTCACTGAAATTTAATTGCTAAAATAATCTCATATTAAAAGCGGAATTGTGACATCTGCAAAGCATTAGATGCCAATCAAAACAATAGATTTTGTCTGGCAAAAGTTGGAATTTGTATGAATAACGTGAGATCTTGTCTATCGTCAAACAATCTTAAACTTTCTTAAACCGGTGTTGCTATAACATGTATAAGTAGTCTCCTTTCTAATAGTTGTTTAAAAGCTTTAAACTTAGCCCGGTTTAAAGTATTAAGCAACTGTTGTTTATACCCTTAACTCAAATGTATTAATGCTTTAATCCACAAAGTTTAGTCTTACTGTATTTTGCGAAACGAAACGAAACAGAACTCTCATTGGAGTACACGCTTTATTCCGTCATGCATGCATAACGTACATAACGGAATAAAGCGTGTAATCCAATGGGAGTTTCGTTTCGCAAAATACAGTAAGCCCAAAGTTTAAACCATTAAACAGAAACATGTAATAATGTTACATACATCAGGAACATTCTTGTTACAGTCTCTCTTCCTACTCCAATTCCCGTATCCTTTATTCCTGTTAATAGTAGGGTTCAAAATTAAAGTCCCATTCTAGAAGTTTGGGGAAGAAGGTTTGAAGGTGTTTTCTTGTACTTTCAAGGGTGCTGAACAATATTTTTTGGGTGAAACCTCTGGGAAATGTGGGGAACTCTCGCTAGAGGGCGTTTTCAAAATGGCCGCCGCAATTCCAGAAAATGGCATATTAAAGCTAAAAACAGCTATCTAAGAGTTAATATGAAATGAATTTTGGGGTATTTCTTAATGCTAATTATTATGTAATGCTATTCCAATAATTAGAATTTATGATAAGTACCCTTAGAGGGCGCTGTTTTCAAAATGGCTGCCTAAATTCAGTATAATAGCCCTTTTGGGACCGTTATCAATTAATATTGAATACGAGTATAAATCAAAGTGAAGATGTTTGAAGGTATTTGTTTACATTTTCAAGGATGCTGAACAAGATTATTTTGCTCCAACCTCTGGGAAATGTGGGGAACTTTCGCTAGAGGGCGTATTTCAAAATGGCCGCCAAAATTCCAGAGAATGTTATATTTAAGCTAGAAACGGCTATCTGAGAATCCAAATGAAATCAATTTTGGGGTATTTCTGAATGTTCTCTATTATTATAATGATACTAAAATAATTAGGATTTATGATAGGTACCTTTAGAGGGCGCTTTTTCAAAATGGCCGCCAAAATTCAAGAAAATATCATATTAAAGCTAAAAACAGCTATCTAAGAGTTAATATGAAATCAATTTTGGTGTTGTTTTCTTACGCTAATATAGTGTGTAATGTGTATTCCAAATATTAGAATTATGATAAGTACCACTAGAGGACGCTTTTTCAAAATGGCTGCCAAAAATTCAATATAAATAGCCTTTTGCGGCTGTTTTCAATTATTATCAAATTCAAATATAAATCAAAGTGAAGATTTTTAAAGATGTATTTTATATTTTCACGGATGCAGAACACCATTGTTTATGTTCAACGTCTGGGAAACGTAGATAACTCTCACAATGGCTGCCAACATTCCAGAAATGACATTAAATTTAGCTAAAAACAGCTATCTAAGAGTAAAAATGATTTAAATTAATTATTATCAAATACAAGCATAAATCAAAGTGCAGATGTTTGAAAGTATTTGTTTTTATTTTCAAGGATGCTGAACAAGATTGTTTTGGTCCAACCTCTGAGAAATGTGAGGAAATCTCGATAGTGGGCGTTTTCAAAATGGCCGCCAAATTAAAAAAAATACGCATATTAAAGTATATTAACAGCTATCTGAGAAACAGAATGAAATAATTTTGGGGGTTGTTTCTTAATGCTATGTATTGTGTAATGCTATTTCAATCACAAAGATTAATGATAAATGCCCCTAGATGGCGCTTTTTTTTCAAAATGGCTGCCAAAAATTCCAGAAAATGACATATTAAAGATTAAAACAGCAATCTAAGATTCAAAATGAAATCAATTTTGAGTGCCTTATTGCTAATTAATTTATTCCGCTAGCAATTCTAATATTCTAGCAATTGTTAATGATGATGATAAGTACCACTAATTTTTTTTCCAAATGGCAAAAAAATTATTATAATAGCCTTTTTGGGCCCCGTTATCAATGCATCATTGACAAATACAAGTATAAATCAAAGTGAAGATGTTTTTCTTCGTTTATATTTTCAAGGATGCTCAGATTTTTTAGGTCCGACCTCTGTAGTGGGGAAATCTCGCTACAGGCAGTTTTTCAAAAGGGCCACCAAATTACAGAAATGGCTTCAGTAGGCTAAATAAAGCCATCTAAAAGTAAACATGATATCAATTTTGAGGTATTTCTTAATTATATTTTTTGTTTTTTTAGGAGTGCGCTTTTTCGAAATGGCTGCCAAAATTGTTATGTTTTTTTTTTTTTTTTTATTTTTTACATTTCAGAATTTAAATATAGTACATTAAAGCAGGTCATCCCCATTAATACATAGTTGGATTTCGGCCTAATTGAAGGGAGATAAATTTTCTATAGTATTGTCCTCCTTCAGTGAGTGTTGATATGATTATTGCAAGTGGAGAGATAGGGATTGGTGTGATGATGGAGTTGTGTCAGAGGGTGTTAGATGGAGGAGGAATGCCGGTGGAGTGGGCTGTGAGTGTGTTAGTCCCAATTTTTAAGGGAAAAGGGGATGCAATGAGCTGTGGTGCGTATAGGGGTATGAAGTTGCTGGGGCATGCGATGAAAATTATGGAGCGGCTACTAGAGAATAGAGGATAGAGGACAGTGAAATTGGATGAGATTCAATTTGGTTTTTATGCCAGGGAAGGGAACGATAGATGCAGTGTTCATTTTGAGGAGGCTGCAAGAGGAATATTGAGCAAAAAGGGAAGAAGCTGTATATGTGCTTTGTGGATTTGGAGAAGGAATTTGATAGAGTACCGAGGAAAGTGATGGAGTGGGCGATGAGGAAGAGGGGTATACCAGAAGTGGTGGTTAGAGCGGTGATGAGTCTGTAATATGAAGGAACAAAAACAAAAGTTAGAGTAGGGTCTGAGTTGTCTGAGGAGTTTGAGGTGAAGGTGTGTGTGCATCAGGGTTCTGTGCTGTCGCCGTTGGTGTTTGCAATTGTGGTTGATGTGGTTACGGAGAGTGCAAAGAAGGTTTGATGAGTGAGATGCTGTATGCTGATGATTTAGTTTTAATGTGTGAGACAATGGAGGGTTTGAGGGAGAAGTTTTGGAAGTGGAAGAATGCATTTGAGAGTAAGGGCCTGAAGATAAACCTTGGAAAGACTAAAGTGATGGTGAGTGGGGAGGAGGGGGAGGTGTTAGTGAGTAAGGTAGACCCATGTGGAATATGTGGAAAGAGGGTGAGGGCAAATTCAGTGTGGTGTGAGAAATGTGGGAAATGGGCTCATGGGAAATGCACAAAGATGATGAGAGTGACTCCAAGTTTGGCAAGAGACTTTGTGTGTGGAAGATGCGAGAAGGGAGTTGAGGGAGTGGGGAAAGGAAAAGTTGTGTGACGAGGTGGAAACAGTGAAGAAGTTCACATACCTAGGGGACAGGGTTAGTGCGGGTGGTGGTGGATGTGAGGCGGCTGTGACAGCCAGAGTAAGGTATGGGTGGGTGAAGTTTAGAGAATGTGGAGAGTTGTTACATGAGAAGATTTCCTTTGAAGATGAAAGGGATGGTGTACAAGAGTTGTGTGAGATCCGTGATGCTGTATGGGAGTGAGACATGGTACCTGAGTGAAAATGAGATGGGGATTTTGAGAAGGACACACACACACAGAAAGAGAGTGAGAGATAGAGAGAGAAACGGGAGAGCAATGTGTGGTGTGAAATGATGGATAGGAAGAAGACTGAGGATTTGATGCAGATGTTGGGCTTGGAAGAGGCGGATGACAGACTGGCGAAGGCGAATGGTGTAAGATGGTATGGGCACGTGATGAGGAAGGATGAGGAGCATGTTTTAAAAAGGGCCTTTGAGTTCGAAGTGGGTGGTTTGAAGAAGAGGGGACGACAAAAGAGGACATGGAGGAAGCAAGTGGAGGAGGAGAGTAGGAGGGTTGGGTTGAGGATGGGGGATGCATTGAATCGGGTGAAGTAGAAGGAGGGAGTAAAGGCGATTTCTACGAATCCGGCCACCCATAGTTGCGGGGACAAAACCGGATTTAAAACTTTGGTTTTACTTCTACTACTACAGCGATTATTGCTAAATTATTTCATAATTTTATGTATTACATAATCTACAGGTACTAGTGTTTAAAACCTGAAATGTAAAAACCTTCATATGACATTTGACAGCCATTTTGAAAAAGTGCCCTCTAGGGACATTTATCATAAATCCTTATGATTGAAATAGCATTACACAATAAATAGCATTAAGAAACAACCCAAAATGATTTTATTTTTTATTCTCAGATAGCTGTTAAATAATATGTGGTTTTCTGAAGTTTTGGTGGCCATTTTGAAAACACCCTCTATCGAGATTTCCCCACGTTTCTCAGAGGTTGGAAAAAAATCTTGTTCAGCATCCTTGAAAATATAAACAAATACTTTCAAACATTGGCACTTTGATTTATACTTGTATTTGATAACAATTAATTGAAATCATTTTTCCCTCTTAGATAGCTGTTTTTAGCTTTAATATGTCTTTTCTGGAATTTTGGCGGCCATTTTGAGAGTTATCCACATTTCCCAAACGCTGATCCTAAAAAATCGTGTTCAGCATCCTTGAAAATATTAAACAACATCTTTGAAGTCTTCACTTTGATTTATATTTGAATTTGATAATAATTGAAAACAGCTATTATGTGGAATTTTGCAGCCATTTTGAAAAAGCGCCTTCTAGGGGTATTATCATAAATTCTAATATTTGGAATAGCATAATACAATAACTTGCATTAAGAAACACCGAAATTTGATTTCATTTGGATTCTTAGATGCTGTTTTAGCTTTAATATGCAATTTCTGGAATTTTGGTGGCCATTTTGAAAAACGCCCTCTAGCGAGAGTTCCCCACATTTCCGAGAGATTGGATCAGAATAATCTTGTTCAGCATTCTTGAAACTGTCACAATACTACCTTCAAAATTCTTCACATTAATTTATACTTGTAATTCATAATAATTAATTGATAAACGGTCCCAAAAGGCTATTATACCGTATTTTGGCAGCCATTTTGAAAAAGCCGGCCCTTTACGGGTACTTATCAATTTAATTATTGGAATAGCATCATACAATACCTACAATTAAGAACAACCGAAATTTGATTTCATTTGGACTTTAATTGCTGTTTTTTAGCTTTAGTATGCGATATTTCTGGAATTTTGGGCGGCATTTTGAAAAAGCCGCCCTCTAAAGGTAACTCTCAAATTCTTATTTTTAATATCATTATACCATAGAGAGCTTTCAGAAATACATCAAAATGATTTCCTTTAGATTCTCATATATCTGCTCTCACAATTTTTAAACACGAAACGTTGACCTTGTACCGTATTCTATTTAGACAATGTTTGGAATTTTTTTAATTAACTCTGAAAATGAATGGGTTGGGTATATATATTGAAACAGCTACCTCAGAGAGATAGAAATAATTTTATGTTAAATTAAAATACTCAACTAAAACTAAAGATCGTTACCTTAATGCTCCATTCGTAAATTTCAGATTAATCGGATTTGTCGTTTTGAAGCAGAACATTTATTATGTGTAACAGTGCAATAGATACTGTGTATAAACAAAGTTTCCGGTTCCGGAATTTTACACTCTAAACACGTGTTTAGAAATCCTGGACAAACTAGTGTTTAGATGGCCATGATTAATGGTTAGGATTCAAACATGTCCTAGATTTTGTTTAGGCATTTTAGAATGTCAATACTAATTTAAGGCTACTAAACCCAGTTTTCAGAATTTCTATATGTACAACAAAGTTGTCAATTCTTTATGAAGGTCTTTGGTTGGAGCTTACTTTTTATACACAGTGATTAGTATATTGTTACAAGGGTCCGTTTGACCACTGCCAATATTGCATTTATCTGATTGGCAAGGAAATAAGATATTAGCATCAAACGGTGCACGATACTTTTAATAACGCTATAATGATGTTAACTCAATAATACTGTTCAATAATGCCTGTTGCCCAGAATCTTCTGTGAACTTCAAACCAGATCTCCCACCCTCTGGAAGACATTGTTGATTGGACTAGATAGAGGTTGCCTTCTTACTTCACAGAATTAGAAGCCCGTCACCCCAGGAGACGACTGCATTCTAACATGTGCTGAGTGAACTGTGGCTGGAAGTTTCAGGCAAACTGCCTGTTTTTAACGAGATGCCGGTAAATCTGGCTACTCTTTGGCTGGAATTCTTTCTTGGGATGAAACTCAGAACCAGAACATGATGGTAGAGATTGTAGTAGTTCCACAGAAACCCCTAAATATCATGTTCATGATCTTGTTTGCTGCCTCGCCTTGTACCCTTGGGGTCAGGGCCCCTTGGATTGAGCTGGTCCATTGACTGTGTAGCTGTGTTGCGATTTTGGATGATATCATGCGTCACGGAGATGATTTTAGCTGCCATGGACTGGCTCTCAAGGGAACAACCTTCCATGGCGTTACTTTGGGCCATTCTTGGCGCCATCAAATTGACTTTAGATAGTCATTCATAAATAAAACCACAGCTTTGTGGTTAGCAGTCAAGGTCAAGGGCCTGTATTCCTGCAGACTTTGCAAAGACTTTGTCATCTGAACAAATTATACCAACACAAATAAATCTTCTGGTGGTAGATCAGTCTTTATGGTGTTTAATTTGGTGTTTGTCGTATTTTGGTTATTATTTTTCGAGCCGAGTCGTAACAAAAATGGGGGTTCGTCCGAGAATAATTATAACAAAATTAGGGCTCGCAGTTCCGAACTTTCAATTTATTTTGAGAATTGAATTTTGGTGAGCAAATATACAGCTGATAAAAAAAAAAAAAAAAACAATCATACTGGGCTGGTAATAATATGCCCTGCAAGTAATTCCTACGAAAAGTGTTGTGTGGTTGGTAGGCTATGTAAAGTATATGCCAGTATGGCCTCATTTGTGAGTGTATTTGGCAGGTTTATTTTACATTTTTTGTTTTTTTTTTCATTGATTCATCATTTGTGTGGTAGTTGTACAATTGTAGGCAAGAATGGCTTTCAGTCCAGATGGTTTTTCGTTCAAGACGGTACATTGGAACAATTTGAGTCGTCAGAAGGCAGATTAAAATTCTCGCGGAACATGTAGTAGTCAAAGTAAGTCTGGCGAAGCAAAGCAAGTCTTTAAAAAAACCAGTTAATTTAGCATTTTGTAAAAACCAAGAATTTGATACTGGAATTTTGGACAAGAGGGGTAGAACATAAAAACACAAAATAGGTGAAGTGAAATAAACTACAGGTACTTTGTAAACAAATGAGTTTGGATTATCAACTTAACTAAAAGGAAAGGGAATTGAAAATCATGTAGTTACACAATCCAGAGTGCAGCAAAAGTGGGGTTTTATGTTTGCAGGCACCTAAAAATGGTGCCGGAATTTAGAGAAAATGAGGTGACCAATTTTTTCACACTTTGAAAAGACTGCTAATTTGCCGTCGTGGCCCAAAGAAGGCCCTGTACAATTTTGGTTCAACATAGGTTCATCGGTAAATGCTCGAGAATATTGCTAGTTTTAAATTGGACAAAGTATTGACATGAATATGGACAGCAAATTTGCTGAAGGGTTTTACCATTTTTCCTTATATATCAGACAAAAAATTTCAGATCTGAAAGGAAAGCTAGTGAACCCCGATTTAGAGTTTTGGCAAGACGGAACAGTTTTGTTTGATGCAGTTGCTCAAGGCTAAGAAAGTTGGTACCAGTTTTTGATAATTTGCGCCAACTAGTGGGAAATTGAAGCAATTTTAGAAATTGTGTGTCATGGCCGACTCAAACTTACTTGGAATAAAATAAAGTAGCAAACTTGCAGAAGCATCAACTAAGCTGATGATATTTCATAAGCCATAGATGAAGTTAACAGCACAAACTCAAATCATCAGTTCAAGAATAACCAAAAATCATGTAATTTCATTCAGGAATTGATCCAAATGATCAGGTACAAGCAACTAAGTGCAAGCAAAACACCCGAAGTAGCAGTGTTTGGAACAGATTCTAGCAAACCAAAGTTCAAGTGTTTTTTTTGTGTGGCAGGAGCCTGGGCACAAAGAAAGTGGGATTTGTCGTCAGTTCACTATAGCCAGTAATACAAAGAAAAGGATGTATGCTGTTCCCACAAAGATTGGCAGATTCACCTTGATAAAGTTATGGGAGGGGAGGGTCCTCCAGGATTAAAGTTCCAATGTGATCCTGATGAAAGTCATTGGGAATTTATGCCTTTTGTGAGTACTGTACTGTATCCTTTCGTGCAAAGGTGAGAAGTCCCAGTAAAATTGTGAGGGATACTTTGTCAGGCAAGTACATTTTGGGCGGGACTCTTGTGCATTTGAGGGAACATAGTGCTCCATGAAACCCGCGCTCATGCAAGGTATCGGTATGGAGGTATTGAGTGCTCCCCTACAACAAATGTAATTTAAGTCAGTCCTCGAGCGTGTCAAGGTCGTAAGAATTGGGAGTCCAGCGGGAACTTCCCTATTAAGGGAGTAGAATACTCCTTGGTATACTTGGTTGGGGATAAGGTCCATCCTGCCCATTGTCTCTGAAAAACCCTGTGGTTATGAAACGGAGGACTTTGGATGAAATTGTATTCCCATCATGTTCTGTCACTCGTGCAATGAGTCGAAGGCTCATGTGAGCCGGGACCTGAAGAGTGTAGTGTCATGTATCGACTGATTGAGGCTACACTGTAGCACTGGATGAGAGGTAAGTGGTGAGTCCTCACATGTTGGATGAATCCAATTGCTAGTGCTTCCGGAGGCAGGTGGGGAGTGCACACAGGATACAATGTCAATTTTGGTAAGTGGTGATACTCCCATGTTGGATGAAAATCTAAGTGCTGCCGAGGCAGGTGGGAGTGTGACACCACAGAGTACATGTAAATTTGGAGAAATACATTTCCACCAAATGGTGGAGGAGATGGTATTTTGTACATGACCATGAATTAATCATATCAGTATATAACCGATGTTTCATCACCCGTGACGAGCTGATAAACAGCAAAATGAAGACCCTGAGTTAAAGAAAGAGAACTGCTGAACGAGCAGTTACTCTTGAAGAAATACATTCCGAAGCTGTATTTTTCTACAGACAAAACGGGGTGTTTATGAAAAATGGAGACCCCTGATCAAAAGGTTGAATGAGACTGGAATGTCCTTCATCAATTGTGGTACCCCAGTGAGTACCAGTCGAGGTCTTATCTAGTTGGTCATGATGACAAGTCCCCATGGCATGACATCTGGGTGTTCGGAAGACAAGATCGATCTTGCAGCAGTTCTGGTGGCCAACACTCAGAAAGGATGTGTTCCCGTTACTGTAGGTCCTGCATACGGCCTGCCAGGTCGTGGGGTAACCAACCAAAAGATTAAGCAGGCTCCTCTGAAGCCCATACCACCTCTTTTGATGAACTTTTAGTAAGTAATATTGATTGGAGGCCCCTGCCTACAACTAGTCAGGGAATCAACTAACCTCTTTTTGACCATACATGTGTTGCAGCAACCCAGGTTTCCTGGGGCGATCCCCCTTAGAAACATGCGGGCTCAAACTATAGTCAATGCACTTGTCAAATTGTTTCACCTTTGTTGGGGTCCCAAATCAATCCAGGCCGATCAGGGTCCAATTTTACATCTGGAGTGTTTAAGCAAGTTCTCAAGGAGTTAGGCATAGAGCAAAATTTGGCTTCCGCCTAGCTGCACAAGTCCAGGAGTTGTAACGCTACCCCACACACTGAAAACATGATATGAGTTATTGCCTAGAATTTGACAATGATTGGGACGAAGGGATAACCTTGTTATTATTTGCAGCCATGGATGGTCCAATTTTCCTCAAGAGTTTGATTTATTTGGAATACGCCACTTGCTGGGACAACAATGTCACCCTACCCCAGATTTGCATTGTCTAGAGCATGAATTGCTCATAGTGTGTTCATGGGCATAAAAGAATTATCAGAATCACAAGTTGATTAATCAGTGATTGTTTTGGACTTTTAGGTTTGGTCACATGCATGAAAATTTCAAAGTGTTATCTGAATGTTTCGTTTAGTTGCTTGACACTTCATTAGTGTTTGGTATGTAAAGTGTCATGCAATAAAAATTATATGAGTTGCTATAATGAATGAGGCTTGACCGCCACAGCCTGAAACGTACATGAAACGTGTGACAAATACAGAATTTGTGGTTACGGTTGGAGTGCAATATTGTAAAGTGTAGTTACTACACGCAATACAAAGTTATGCATGTATCATTGGCTACAGACTGGTGAACGTATTAATTTTAACTCCAGAAATTGTGATTGTAAGAGTAATTGGCAGAATAAACTAGAGCATTTTGAATTCTAAAGTAATATACCTTGAAAATCATAGTGATGATTGTAGCCTGCCTATTGTAAAGAAAGCTCCAAGCTTCTTTTCTTTAAGGGGGATGTGTTACAAGGGTCCCTTTTGACCACTTCAGATGATTGCTTTAATGATTGTACAAGGAAATAAGATATTAATTAGAACTCAAAGGTAGCAAAGGATATTTTAAACGCTATAAAAAATAGATGGTTAACTCTATAATACTGTTAAATGCTGTTGCCAGGAAATCTGTGAACTTCAAGCCAGAATCTCCCACTTTCTGGAGACGATGTTGATTGGACTAGATGAGGGTGTCACTTCGTACTTCACATAATAGAGCCCGTCACCCAATGGAGACGATTCTCCTTCTAAACATGTGCTGAGTGAACTGTGCTGGAAGTTTCAGGCAAAAATGCCTTGTTTAACGATGCCGGTAATCTATCTGGAACCTTTGCTGGAATTCTGGTGATGTAACTCAGAAACCAGACCATGAATGTAGATATTGTAGTAGTGCCACAGAACCCCTTCAGCGGTTCGGACAACGTTGTGTGCGGGCCGCGCCAAGGTTTTGTTGTTTTTGGGGGTGGGGTGGTGGGGGTTGGTGGAACCCGTGGGGTCAGGCCCTTCGATTGAGCTGTCCCGTGACTGTGTGCTGTGTTTGGCGATATTGGTGGATTCTGCGTCACGGAGATGATTTTAGCTGCCATGGACTGGCTCGCAAGGGAACACACTCTCGTCCATGGCGTGACGTTGGCCATTCCTTTCCGCCATCAAATTGCTTTAGGGACTCATAATAAAACAACAGCTGTGGTGGTTTGAGCATTCAAGGCCTGTAATTTCATGCCGACGTTTGCAAAGACGGTTGTCCATCTGACCAATTAGACAACACAAAGAAATCTTCTGGTGGTAGATCAGTCTTTATCGTTTTTTAATTTTGTGGTGTCGTATTTTGTTATGATTGTTCGAGCCGAGATCGTAACCAATATGGACAAGCATTATGTATATGCAAAAAAACATGTTTTTTGTTTAATGAGGGCGCTCTCTTCCGGAAATCTCTGGTCATCCTTTAATTGTAAAATAGGAAGACTTGGGCCTAAATACGCCAATTAAAATATGACTATAAGTCGATGCTAAGGGATTTTAAGAATTCCCCCCCCCCGTTTTTTTTAGTAAAAAAAAATGTATTGGCTCTTTGTATGCTGACAAAAGTTTCAACGATGGCGTGCATTTTGTCATTGAATACACATAATATGAGGTAAATCGTAGCAATTATAAAAAAAATGACCAATATTGTGTTGGAAATACAATGACCAAGGCCGTATCAGATGATCATCTAAATAAATACATGAACCTATATATTACAGAGAAAAATGCGCAATGTCCCGACTGATGAGTGATTATGAGGAGAAGAAGAGAACCATCCTGTGGTCTCCCCTGTCTCGCCAGTGAAGCTAATCTCTACAACACCAAACACTCTTTTCTATAACATCATTTCTCAAGTAATCTCATGTCATGACTGGAGGCCAGCGTCTTTTTTTTTATAGAGACACTGGCACATTTGAAAAATAGTGCGCCCTCTAGATTTGTCAAAATTGATATCTTTGCATGGTTGTATACATGATATACATAAGCCCTCACTTGAAATTAGTAAGCTCAAATCAGCGCGCTTACGGGTAAACGAACAGAACGATTTTATAATTATTGTCGCCGGGGACATTAATTCAGTAGACGACGCGGAGCCGGAGTTGATTCCCACGGCATGTACCTTGTTTGACCGGTCTGTGACCTTTGTGGTTTTAATATAAATGAGTACGAGTCCATGATATTCATGTAATAGACACATTTGTCGATTAAAGTTACGGCAAACTCTATTTTGGGGTATGTTATTTTTATGTGTAAAATATATTATATTGACCTGTACTATCATTTGCGACAAATTGATTTGATATTTCCTGAAAATGTGCCAGTGGCGCTTTAAAGGGAACATAATTTCTGGACTTACACCTTTCTCATTTGAGAGAGAACATATTCAAGATGTTCACACACAAAAAAAAATCCCGCATGAACCTACCCAAATAAAGACACTCTATGGTGCTAGTTTTGCGCTTTGGGCGGAATGATGACAATTCAATCAATACTTCGTGTGACGTAGTTCTAGTCAGGCAAAAGTTTACACATTTGATTGAAAACGAATAAAATGTCATCACAATTTCTTTTCCTAAATATCAGGGACCAGTAATTATTACATCATGCAGCATTGACTCGAGCAAATAATAGCACTGTTGATTAATCCAGTAATCCGCTCGGTATGGCAGAGGATAAAGCACTACAAATTACTTTTCACCTGTATGGGAAAACAATGGCTCTGTAGTTCCAGCTAAAAGGGGAATTCAGGTGCTCTCACCAGATTAAGATTTGAGTTATTTTTTTTTCATGACGCAAAGCACAAGATTACTCGTCCTCTTTCACGAATAAATAAATCTTGGCTTGCACGGTCAAAGAACTTGCCCATATATTATCATTTGCCAAAAGGAAACAAAGATGAAACAAAAAATCATGAAAGAAATATGCTTAAGGCAATGTATCGTGGTATGTCCCTTGATCACTGATATTAAGAAAAGAAATGTATTCAGATGGCATTTTATTCATTTTCATGAAAATGTGCAACCTACAATTGCCCTAAGCCAATAAATGGTACATATTAAAAATTATTATTATATAGTGGGAAAAATGGTTTACTTCGCGAAGTAGTAACCAACAATGAACAATTTTTCCTTTGATCCCATGGCCAATTCTGTCATAATGATACAAAGTGGTTAGAGGCCATCATGAGATTGGGGTTTGGTATTATGTTTTAAACAAATCTTTGTTCATACACGTTATTGCTGCATTTCCAAGCCAAATGAATTTACTGTGATCGAAATTAATAAATCGTTGGAAAATTAATAGTAAGGTGATTGTGTCATAGTTGCTATCTGCACAGAACACCACTAAATGATAGTCACGTCTTAGTATCCCATAATTAAATCTGGCTTGAAATTCTTATACATGAAACATAATGATTCACATATGTGCTACGAATACACGATTTATATGATTTACTGTCTGTCAATTAACTTAGATGTCGGTTTTAATTAATTATTTCCAAAAATAACGTTTTCGAAATAAATCACGAAAAGAAAGTGTTGGGATCTTTGGACCTAAGACGTGTGTTACGACAAAAGGAATTAGCCATTTTAAACCTTCAAATCTATTGAAATTTGGGTAGTTCACCATCGTTTTGAAAATGAAAAGGTTTGGTACCTTAGTAATTAAGTTTTGTGGAAGGTTCCAGTGACTCCACTTAGTAGGCGGGTCGTCGAGTGCCAAATTGTGTAAACACGAATTTCAATAGGAATAATCGCAATCTCATCATAGTCCGCAGTTCACACTCCATAGAAAAACGTTTTACACAAGTTTGGCAATCGCAAAGTGGTGGTAGGTAGTAAAAATGTTGTCGTCGTTGGAGGAGATGGTTCACGATCAATGGCCTATTTGTCCGCCACCTTTCTGGTATGAAATGAATAAAGCCAACGTGCGTTCAACAGACAAAGCCGAACCCTTGTTATTGCAGCGAATTTTTGCAATTAAAACGAGAATTTTTTTTTTTTGTTCCAAGGTTCCCCAGGGATTAATTTGAATGGGTGGAATGACAGATGGAGCTATGTGAGTCTTGTGTTGTAAACAAATTGAATAAAACCGGGAGGACCTCTATTAAAGTATAAGTATTTAACGATTCATTTTAAATGCCCATGCATTAATGCACGCGCAACACCTGAAATCAAAGCGAGGATCACGAATCAATAATTGTCCGTAACATGCTTTGAAACGCCCCTAGTTAGTGAATGGGTCTGCCATAAAAGTTTCAGGGTAAAAGTCAATTGTTCACCTGCACCCAGTTTGTTGTCGTTGTCAATAAAACAATGCATGACAAATGGAATAAAATTCCAAAGTAGAAATATGTTGTCAAGTTGGAGCCCAATGATCTTGTGGGGTCCAATGATGAATAACAATTTTCTTTCGGGATTGTTCCCCAACCGTAGATTGGGACACTAATTAATAAAACCTGAATCTATGTTAATGAACAGGACAAGAGTATCATCGATTGCTAACTTGTAAATGCGAATTAATGTACAAAAACTTATACATGTGTGCTCGAAAATTTCTTCCAACAAATTGAAGATTTCCAAACACACATTGAGATCGCACTTCACAAACTACCACCGTAAGCACTCCGATGAGATGAAACGTAGATAGTATAAGTTTTATAAAATGTGATTGACGGCTATGCTCACTGTATAGTGTACATCTATACCTCGACATGTAGTGCACTGCACCATGACTACTTTCCGTTTTTTTCTTTTGTGAGTTTGGTGATATTTAGTACTTGTTTGATTTTTTTTTTCGTGACATAGTCGCCCATGTGTCCACTCCTAGCGTTTTGCTTTACCCTCAAGCTCATGGTCTACCTTCTGTGTCGTCTCCTACGAAATAACTGGATCAATTTTCTAATTACCAGGCTCGGGCCTTAACAAGACCAACATAATGTAAAGGCATGTTAAGGTCAAGTCTTGTGAAGGAGACCGAGTTCTCGGGCTACTCAGTCTCAAAAACCACCTCAGTCGGGCCCTGCGTCGAGTCGTTGCTATCAGTATCAAGAAATGGAAGATTCGGAGGAGGAAGAAGAAGAAGGACATGATGTAGTCTGGTAAATATTTCACCCCGTCAGTATTATAATTTCTTCTTTTAGCCCCAGATTTTAGGAAAAAAATGAAAAGCATGACCTGCAACTGGAACTGCAAGTGCATTCAAGTTACAGTGTATTATTAGGCAGTTCATTTACTATACGTAATAGGTGACACGATATATACTGCACTGAAACCTGTGTTATGTGTGGTGCGTAGAGAACAAACATATTCTACAGAAATTTTCAATTTAAATTCCAAATAAGCTAATCCCAATGTCTCCCGCTCAAATCATGTTGTTGCAGCCTATTTCCTATAACATTTCTAAATCCGGTGTCATATTATACAGTGTCCGTGCGACTGAGTGTCCCACACCCATCAGTCTATTGGTTTACATGAGTGCCTGTACGCATCAATTGTTTCAACACTGTACTCAAATGGTCTCGTCTACAATGTCACGGTTTATTCCGTACATGTTGCTATGGTAGCTAGGACACTCTCTTATGGGGGACACTCAATTTCTTTACACCGGAATCGAAAAATAAGATGTAGGTTGGTAGCTATCGCGTGAGATACCTTGATATGTCATCTCACAAAATGAGCAAGTTTTTGAGCACCTTCAACGCCCCATTGGAAACGCATGGTAAACATAGACCACGCGCACACGCTGGGTCACTGGCCGGCCCCCCTTGACAAGCCACGGTTTGAATGAATTTAGTCTAGAGGATTAGCAAAAAATCGTGCACTTGGTGATAGAAATATGACACTTGGCACACAATTAATATAGATTATTTCAAAACGGGACCCCAGCTGGATTGACCTGTGGCGGCCACTGTGGCTATTTCACAAAATGGCCGCCATTTTTAATTTCAATCCCCCATATCTCGGTTAATAATACTGACATGAGCTTGATCTTCATGTCTATACCTGTATTCAGGGGCAAGGAATCTAAATATGATACTACTTTTTAAAGATCTCGTGTCAGTCACTTTGTTTTCCAATATGGCGCCAATGTACACTAACACTGATGCTTTCATTATAACTTTGCACAAAATAATGATGTTAACTTGATTTTTTAAATTTTTTTTATGTTTTAGGTGTCAAGGAATTCAAATTTGATATTGCTTTTTATTAATATCTTGATGCGCCATTCATTCCAATATGGCCGCCAATTTGCACTCAATATCTTTGTTCAAAAATAATATAATAAATTGATTTTTGTGTCTATACTGTTATGATGTCCCGTGGACATCAAAGGTCAGAAATACCTTTCAAACACAAATAAATGAGCCTTGTGCACAAGTGATCTGAATTTTATACAGATTTAATGATTTTAATCAGATCTATTGGTTCAAGAATTTGGTATGTCCAAAACAACATTACATATATAGTAAAATTACACACAATTTATAAGACTGATACTTAATGTCCACAAGAAGCGTTGCAGTTCAACGATGATATGTCCTCACAGCGAAGACTCCAAAATGACAGCATGCAAAGTCACACTTATAAATCCTCAGTTTGATTCCCAGCACTTTTGGCTTCAAAGACGACAGTAGAATAATTGTAGCACCTTGCTCATGTGGAATTGAAAATATAATAACTCCTGGCACCAAGTACAGGTCTGCTCCTCATTGCAGATTAAAACTAGCTATAACTTCTAGCTACTTGTTACTTGTGGTTACTGGCAAATCTAACCTCTTGCAACTCTGCTTTATACAATCATTTCACAAAGTTCCCAAGTCTTAAAATAGATATTACCACAGCATAAGGCATAAACATAACCTTGCACTAGCTGACCAATTGGAATTCACATAAATTACATCATCTGAATTACATCACTTCACATATATAACTCCATGGGGGAATCCCAAGATTTTGCAATGTTTTGATCTCAAAGCATAAACAAGTTGACTCAGTTTCTAAGTTTACATCTTGGGGAATTCCCCTTTCTCCTATTGTGCAATCTATCTAACAGATGCACGTTGCACAGACAACACTAGGGGAATCCCCTGCTCTCTTTTTCTATCATAAACAAAGTACTTTTCCCTTGAGAATTTTTTTCTCAAATAAAATTGAGAAAATCAAATTAATATCTTTAATCAGAAAATGGAGGTATTATAACATCCTCCCCTTAAAAGAAAATTCGAATGAAATGAAAATTGTCCAAAATCTGGCTTTATATCTTTAACTATTTTGTGGTTAATTTTACATACAATTTACACAGTGCAAATTTTACACTTCTTTTAATGTGTTCCTGCATTGCTGTCGTCAGTCTATATTACAAGTTATTAAAGTAATATTAAATTTCTGAACAAAATTTAGGCAGCTCTGGACAAGACATCTGCCAAGACATTTTCTTTTCCTTTGATATGTCTTATGTCCAGATTGTATTCTTGTAGAGTTAAACTCCACCTGACAAGTCTCTGATTTCTATTTTTCATCTTGTGGATGAAAGTCAACGGATTGTGATCCGTGTACACTAGAACTGGATGCACTGTTGTACTCAAGTACACTTCAAAATTTTGCAATGACAATAGCAATGCAAGGCATTCTTTCTCAATTGTTGAGTAGTTCTTCTGATGTTTGTCAAACTTCTTTGAGAAATAACATACAGGATGATCTACATCATTTTCATCTGCTTGCATGAGAACTCCGCCACAGCCTACATCACTGGCATCAACTGCCAACTTGAATTGTTTCTGAAAGTCTGGCGCAATCAAAACTGGCGCATTCATCAAAATAGACTTGATTTTCTCAAATGCTTTTTGGCATTGCTCTGACCACACAAAACTTGGGTTTTTCTTCAGAAGGTTGGTCAGCGGACACGCAATTTCTGAGAAATTTGGACAGTATTTTCTGTAATACCCGACCATACCTAAGAATCTCATGAGATCTCTTTAGCTCTGTGGTGTTGGGAATTTCGCAATTGCTTCAACTTTTGCAGTGATTGGCCTAATTTGCCCCTGTCCTACAACATGCCCTAAGTATGTGACATTTGCATGGCAAAATTCACTTTTCACCAGACTCACAGTCAAACTGCCGAGATAGTTTTTCAAACAATTGATAGAGCTGTCTCGTGTGTTCTTCCCATGTCTCACTGTACACAAGGAGATCATCCACATAGGCTTCACAATTTTCTATGTCTGCGACTACTCTGTTCACTAATCGCTGAAATGTTGCGGCAGAATTTTTGAGACCAAATCCCATTCTTTTGTATTGATATAGGCCATCGGGCGTACAAAAGGCTGAAATTTCTTTGGCACGGTCAGTGAGGGGAACTTGCCAATACCCCTTCAACAAATCAAATTTGCTAACAAATTTGGCATTTCCAACTCTATCTATGCAATCATCAATCCGTGGGATCGGATATGAGTCGGTTTTGGAGCAGAGGTTGACTTTTCGAAAATCTGTGACAAAACGAAATGAACCATCAGGTTTGGGAACCAGAATACATGGAGAGCTCCATTCACTACTGATCTGTTCTACTATTCCATTGTCTAACATGTATTTGACCTCATTTCTGACATGTTGCAACTTGATTGGATTCACCCTATAAGGATGTTGCTTTATGGGCTCGGAATCACCTACATCAATGTCATGGGTTATGACATGTGTCTCACTGGGTACATCAGGAAATATGTTTTCCAACTCATGAATTAACTCTTTCAATTCACCTTGTTGACTTTCTGGGAGATGACTAATTTCTTGTCTAAATTGGCAAGTATGTCAGAATTTTGCAATTTGACACCATAATCATTTTCTGTGTTTACAGTGATGTCTTGTTCAGGTACTGACTCTGTGATGACATCATTTGCACACTCATCACTAACCCTGGACGACCCTTACGAAAATGCAAGCATCAAAATGTGCTTGCACAAGCTTGCAGGAAGGTTGCAGCAAGCTTGTGCAAGTTTGCAGCAAGCACATGCATACTTGTGAATGATTGCACAAGCATGCACAGACAATACATGCTTGCAGTTTTTGCAAGCATGCAGGCACATTCGCAAGCATGTGCGAACATTTGCAAGCATTTACACAAGTTTGCAAGCATGCGCGCACATTTGCAAGCACACGGTGTTGCAAGCGTGCACATTCGCAAGCAACCACACATTTTGCAAGCAACCTTTGCAAGCAGTATACTGTATTCATGCTTTCTGCAAGCTTCTGCAAGCATTTTCACAAAACATGACAAGCTTGCTAAGTTTGGACTTTGTATAATTTTGAATGGATGCATGTACAGTGTTGTTTACCCATGAAGAAAGTAGAAATTAGAAAAGTGATTATACAATTATTAATTAGCTTCCTGTAAAACGTTCATTTTTTTTAAACATATACTTTGTAACATTGGCCTAAGTGATAAATGCATAAATGCATAAATTAAGCATTGACCTAGTCCAGTGCTTGTTTTTTTAAATATCTTTACTGAGGCTGCAAAAAAAGCTGAGCTGTAAACATTCATGTATTCCCTATTTTCATACAAGCTTCGCCTATGTGATTAACTACGGGCTGCCTGTACTAAGTCTCCTTTGCAGCTGTGTATTTTCAATCAGCTGTCGTATGATGTAGGGTCCTTATACATCTGTGTAAGAGACTACTTGCTAGCGTTTTGGATGATTTAGCCAATCAGCCACAGTCTTGGCTTACTTTGAATGACGGTTGATTCTGCTGTGTTGCAGAAAGTGGCACCGAAATGATTGAAGATGAAAAGTTGTTCCAGCTTGTACGTATCATCAGAGAAGGTGAGAAAGAAGGAGATGGTTCAACTGTTACTTCAAAAGATAAATTGTTCATCCGCCTGTTCATCTTATTTGCCCTAAATCCGATTGATTGAATCAAAGAACTGCACTACTTGCTTGAGAACATTACATACACCTGTCATTAAATCCCAGAAATATTCCAATTACCCAGTTGTCAACTGGTATTTGCACAGAGACTATACACTATGGTCGTGACCAGTTACAGCGAAACGTACTCTTCTGTATCACTTACAGACAACTTTGACCCCAAATTTTCAAAGCATTTTGACACTTTTGACACTTTCTGACACAAACAGGTGTGGTTGGAGTGAATTCAAAATGCATTTTGTAATCGTTCATCATATCATTTTTCGTAGGAACTAACCGGATATGTTTAAATTAGGCTAAAATAACAACATCCTTTATTGACCTAAAAATGTTAAATCAAGGTTAGCTTACCGAAAAAAGGGTTGATTTTGCTTTTTGTCGTTAAAAAGCCACTGTTATCCACAATTATTTCGCCAACGAATAATATAAATAATTATTGGTCAGAACAAACGTGGAATTCCTTACCAGCAGAGAACATCCCAGCTAACAATATGACGTTTTTAAAACGTTTTAAAAACGTACCACTTACGTTTTCTGGACGTTTTGATAATACGTTTTAAAAACGTAATTTTGTGGAGGTTATTTGACGTTTTAAAAACGTAATTCGAAAACGTTTTAAAACGTTTTAGAAACGTTTTAAGAACGTAAAAGACGTGTTTAAAACTTTTCCAAAAGAGGCGAAGACATAAATAAAACCTGCAGAAAACGTACTGCACGTAAATTGAACCAATAAACGTTTTAAGGACGTCTTATAAACGTACTGGAAACGTTCTTAAAACGTAAGGACAATTTAAAAACGTTTCTAAAACGTTATGAGAACGTCCAAAACATTTGATTAAATGCCTAATTAAACGCTAATAATTAAAGAAAAAAAGGTACTTGGTACTATATCGGAGCTGTATATTGCAAGGAAATCTACATCAAGCATATTACACAAGTTAAATTGACAGACACAAATTACTCACTTACCTGTATTGGGAATTGAACCTGGGACCCTTCGCATGGAAGACCAAACACTTAACCACTACACCAGCTAGACGACTCACATTTTCAAGCGTAATTTCTACTTATATAGGCTGGACATGTAGCAGATCATCTTTCTTTTTGGAAAAGTGAGTAACCTATTAAGTGACCCATTTCATTACAACTGAAATTTAGGCACCATCTGTGCTGGCAGAATTAAATGCACGTTGATAAATATGCCATGGTTTAAACTAAACAAAATGCACTTAAGGAAACGTTATAAGAATGTTGCGATTTTGTTTTTCTATATGTTGGTTTTGTGAGTATTTTGCAAACGTTATCAGGACATTTTATTACGTTTTGGTAGAGTCTTCATGATATCGAAACATATGTTACCCCTAACCCTATAATGTGACATGGGACGTTTTAAAACGTTTTTAGAAGGTTTTATAAGACAAATTTATGTAGACGAACACAGAACCTAGCCAAAACGTGTTTAAAACGTTTAACAAGGTTTAATAAGACGAAGATGTATATTAGTCTAACCCATAACATACCCAAAACGTTTTAAAAGCGTATTTACCAGGTCTTATAGATTGATAGATGAATATGTAATAGACTTGCTCAGAACATAGCAAAAACGTTTTAAAAGCGTTTTTACAAGGTCTTATTAGACGAAAAAGAAATGGGCCAATTCAGAACCTAGCCAAAACGTTTTAAAAACGTATTTACTAGGTCTTATAGACGAAGATGTAATAGACGAATGAATACCTTGCCAAAACGTTTTACAAGGTCTTATAAGACGAAGACGTAATAGACGAATCCAAAACCTAGCAAAAACGTTTTATAAACGTGTTTACAAGTTCTTATTAGACGAAGACGATATGGACCAATCCAGAACCTAGCCAAAACGTTTTAAAAACGTATTTACTAGGTCTTATAGACGAAATGTAATAGACGAATGAGAACCTTGCCAAAACGTTTTAAAAACGTTTTACAAGGTCTTATAAGACGAAGACGTAATGGACGAATCTAGAACCTAACCAAAAACCAAAACGTTGCTGGGATGTAGCTGGAAAATTAATAAACTGTTTTAGTAGCAGTTTGTCAATTACTTCCTGTTGTGAAACTTTCCCGACTGGCCAAGCTGAGTCGGATGAACAGATTACTTCAAAGGTCCAATGAAGCGGACATTGAAGTTCCCCACACAATGAACCGGTGAATGAGAGTAATCCTGGGAAATCGGATTTCAAAATCGAGCCATCTCCTTCTTTCTTATCTTCTCTGGTATAACCTAGTTCAGGTGGGTATGAATTCAGTATTCTGCCACCACATCCTTCACATGCATGCGTGTTCAACATGCTGTTTTAATCCGTTGAGGCTGCCCATGGAGGTAGGGGAGAAGGAGAAAGCTCTTCCCTAATTGCATTACGCAACGCTGATTATCCCAATTATATCACTTGGCAACTCATTGTAAAGCATAGACCAACAAAGGCCACTTCTCGGCAGGGAGTACTCTTTCATGTTCCATGATCATCGCCGACCACTGATCTCTACACAATGGATAGGAAATCTCCACACGATTGAATAGTTCCATGATCATCGCCGACAGAAGCGGGGCACGCTCAGTTGAACCATGGAGGTAGGAGAGAATAGAAGGAGAAAGCTCTTCCCTACTTGCATTACGTAACGCCGATTATCCCAATTATATCACTTGGCAACTCATTGTAAACGCATGGACCAACGCATGCCACCTCTCGGCAGGGAGTACTCTTTCATGTTCCATGATCATCGCCGACCACTGATCTCTACACACTGGATAGGAAATCTCCACACGATTGAATAGCAGTTGCACAGCGTCCCTTTTGCTCTACCCAAAACATTCACTCGGTTGCACGGGTTTCAATGGGATGAGTATACATGATGCCTTTATAAAGTACTTTCCTGGTCAATATCTATTGATATTTTCCTATTTTTATCATTGAACCAGTCACATTCACAACTGAATTAGATACCCCCTAGAACTTCATTATTGTGAATTTCATACCCTAGAGGTTGTCCCGCATTTGCAGCTATAGTCGCTCTTTTTTGGAACGAGCATTGGTCCCCGACCAAAATTCACCCCCCCCCCCCAGGAATTTTATTCCAAAATATCTAAATATATTTTTAAAATAGAACGTGCATGCCCAAAATCTCTTAAAACCTGTAAAAAGAGATACGAGGTCATTTCCAGAAAGAAAAGG
>JAMKCH010004590.1:0-84277 GCA_023653785.1 Ophioderma brevispina
ACCAGACAGGCATTGATTGATCTTGACTAATACTTGATTTATCATGTTAATGCTACTATGCTAGCAATCTCATTCAAATGCGCAGTAGGGAAGTACAGTCTGGCTCTAACAGGTGTTGTGCCTTTTAACCGCTACCAAACCTTTTTTCAATGAACGCATTTATTTTAGAATGAGAGAAAATGCTATTACCGTAATGACCCGATTCTAGTCCCACCCTTTTTTTAAGCTGAAAATACCTTGAAATTTGGGGTGGGATTAATGCCTGAATCTTCCCGCAGCCGGAGTTGAAAATGTCTTGCCTACTCGCCACATACACTGTACAGCCACTTCATGACTTCCGAATTTTGAAGACTCAGAATTTGAAAAAAGCTGTTTTTTTTCGTATTACGTAGTTTCACCCCCTCATTCTGAGTAGATTTATCTTTTATCATATAACTTACCATGACTATAATGTAACTTTAGTAATTTTTTTTAGCAAAAAAAACCGGCAAAAACGAACAAAAATAGTCGCGAAAACTGAACCAATTTGCCATCAGTGTTTTGGCGGCGGCCATATTTGGTTTGCTGCCAAATGCGCCCTCGACCTACCAACACGGCCTGTGTTCAATTATTCTTTTCGTTTCAGAAACAATCCAAAACCAAAAAACTATTTTATGAATGAATTTATGAAACTGAATAATTTTTATGGACATGTTATTATTTTTATACTGAAATATGGAAAAAGAGTGAAAATTATTGTAGAATCACGTCTGAGTGAGTAGAAAGCCTTGCAGAGTGTTGACCCAGAAACCTGGTCTTCTGCTGTGTTCTATACTCGTAAATGTATGTTTTTCACTAACTTTAATAATGTTCCAGACGTCAATTAGAAAAAAACATATCTTGAGATGGATATAAGATTAAATAGAAGTTCGTATTCAGTGTATTGGAAAATGCATATCATTGGAATTCAAGGCTAAAAGGTTTGTTGTTTGAAGAAGATAGGTTTTCCGAATTTTGCAGTCAGTGTAGGCCAGTTTTTTGGCATGGGATAATAAACGGATCTTTAGAATTTTCTGAAATTTTTCCTAAAACTTAGGGTGTGATTATAATCGAGCATGGGACTATCCTCGGGTCAGTACGGTATAATAGATGAAGGTAAGATATTATGAGTACAGCAGGAATAGCTAATACTATAATTTTTATGATGGTTGAATGAAGGAAGGAAAGTAGGAGAATTATTATTTCAGTTAAAGAGACATAACACGCTAATTTTTTAGTTTGACATGTTTACGTGATAATTAATGTGTGAAAACGATCTCACCTTTGAGATATTCAATAATTAATAGCTAATTAGAAGACAAAAGAAATCGGGAACTGATGGCGCATCCCCGTTACGCATAATCTCACAGCACCCGCCAAAGTGCGTTTCGGTCATTTCGTGGCCATTGCTATGTCATTCTATAATTTGTCCAAATGAGATTGTCACAACAAGGTAATTTTTACGTTTTTGAGTGTCTAAAATGTCTAATACTATAGGTTTGTGTGCCTTTGAATTGATGCACATCTACAGTGATATATTCCAATAAAGAAATAACTACACAGATTAACCTCATACAAATAACGAGTTTGCCTCTTATTTGGATATAAAGATTTTACCAGTATCCCATTGAAGAGTAGAGCCAATTGAAGTCCCAACTGTCCCACATCACGTCAGCTTGCCAGATAGCAAAATAGTGTCATTCCAAGGTACCATTGACACTTCGCGTTGATTTAACGCGGGGAATTTCAAGTGATAGTAGGGACTCTAATATTAATGGCTTCTACGCGAGCATTACATGCTGAATAGCATTCATTTTGACTTTAGTCCCCTTTTAAAACTTAAAATACAGTGACATTTTTGTTGAGACACGCTATATAACCATTAAACTACTTACTCCATCACAACACCTGCTTATTTTTTGGCAACATGGTCCCGCTAACCATTCAACCCCAGCCGAACAATAAGCAAAGTGTAGCGTGAATTATCTCCTTTAATCCATAATAACAACAATGGGGGGAACGGATGGTGGTGATGGTGACTGTGATGGTGACTGTGATTGTTGGGCAACAATACCAACATGGAAAATTGTGAATGCTTCACATTCAAACATTGGGATGTGACATGGCACGTGGTAGGAAGGCTTTTCACAATATTATCTATATTTTGCATAGGTTTGGCTTGCAAGAGGGTTAAACAACTTAATCAAACCCCAAATATCCCGTGTATTCCTTCTCTATTGTCGATACTTGACGCCGGATGAAGCTTGTCAGTTTGTCATAAATTCCTGAAGTGTAAATGACCAATCACGACTGACAAGCCCGTCTTCCTCCTCCATCGGTCCGATTACGCTTCTACTGAACCCTGCCCTCGCTGACCATCCATTATTGTCAAGCTTAACCTAGATTATTTACTTGTTTGCTGGTCAATGCCATATGGCTGTAGTATAGGTTTCAGAAAGGTGGGAATTGCAACTGAGAGGCATTGTGGGCAGTTGGTTCTGTTAGCATTTTATCTGTGCAGGAGACAAAGCTTGTAAAAAAGTGTAATGTTTGTAAAAAGTTTTCACCTGTTTTATTTTGTACTAGGTGGTCCCCTGGTTTCGCGATCACCTGGGTTTCGCGATCACTTGGCTTGAATGACCCCTGATGACCTTATTGTGACCTTTAACACCAATTGGGTCATCAACCAATCGACACCACCAAGTTTCATGTCCATACACCAACGTTACCCCATTTGACCTCGAATGACCCGATGGACCTTTGATCCACTTACCAATACAAACTCTGTCTTTGTTCGGTCAAGGGGCACCCACCCATCAAGTTTCAGGCAGGAACGTGACGAACCGTCGCTCCAGAAAAAATAGACGCGGTCAGGGACCACACAGACCAAGGTATAGATGGGAATTTTCTTGTTTCACTTTCAGCAAGGTGTGTTAGGTTTTGCAGCATACACGGCCGGATTCTTACTCACGTGGTAGCCTATACGGCAGCTACAACATGTCTACCACGGCAGCTACTGCACAGTACACACTGGGCTAATTGTAAGGCAGTAGCTGCAAGATAGGGCTTACAAAGTACACAATTGTTAGGTATACAGTGATGTGGCTACTCTGCTGTTACAACCCATGGCTCCGCCTGTAGCTGCCCATAGGTGGATAGAAGGTGGATGTTGTGTAGACAGTACCGGGAGTAGACACGCAGCTACCACGTAGCTACTCTGCGATTACTACGACATCATTTTGAGAGTGGATGAAAATTTCATGAAATGAGGGCGCTATATACTTGTTCTCTGTTTCGCATTTTTGACCGGTTTTAAGGAAAATCATTACGAAATTCAAATCGCGCATCAGCAACAAAACCCCATATTACCCGCCAGTAATAAAAAAATTCAATATATGCCAAAAATTGTAAAAAAAACAAAATCGGCGATGAGAAATACCGCGCGCGCTGAGAGCCGGTGTACCACGTAGCTACTCCACAACGGGGAGACAGCCGCTGTGTGTACACTATCGTCTATACGGCAAAAATACATGGAATCCTGGCCGGCGATTGTGCGTCTAGTGGGTAGGTAATCAAGCCTACTCGGTGATAAGCCGTTGTGGTAACTACCGATGAAAGAAGGAAATTGCCGTGGTATACTGAAACATGTGATGGGGAACCAACAAGGAGCTGGGTTTATTTGGCCATAACTGAAAAAATGGCTTCGTACATGATGCATGCGGGGGGGGGGGGGGGTAAAGAAAAAGTGTCTGCCACAACTTGTTAGATTTCCCCTTAATATGATATGCTACTGCACTGCATAAACAGGGCGGGGATCCTGTGCCTAGGGGTAGCATTGGCGATGAGGGTGTAGGATTTCTACCAAAAGCAATTGGAGATGGACAGAACAATAAGATAAGGACATTTTTGTGAGAGTTTTATTTTTTTGTGATGGTTTTAGTTTGTGATTTTTGCAGTTAATATAGCTCATGAGTATGAATACTCTGCAAAATAGTTTTTTTAATAATTGCATAGGGTTTAATCTGCAGCTGTTTAAACAATGAATTCTATAACCCCAGACTATGTAGAAAAAAAGGAATGCTGCTTATGGGGGCACAGTACAAAATGATCAGCCTATTGAACACATGCTTTATTTGCTCTCTTGTATCCGTCATATCTTTGCCCCTATCCTTAGTATCTACATTGAATTTGCAGGAGAACATTTTGAATTCATGCTCTTTAAAATATTCCCCCTTTTTGAACCTACCATCGACAATTTCAGTTTTTGCAAATTAGATTGAAAATTCCACCCTGTTGTTTTCTAGCTCCTGAGCCCCGCAGAATCGGTATCATTCACGGCGGTTCACTTGGCTGTTCACTTATGTAGCCGTATCATACCGCCAAGACGCTTTCTCATCCATTTTTTAAATAAAAGTTAAATATGAATGAATATGCACATGAATGACACCAAAAGCAAATCTCTAGAACAAATACCCGCCACAAAACTACACAAATTACGCTCAAATTCTAGGTTTTATAGGAACTATATAGCGGTGTTGCACTTTTCGCGGCGGAGGGATTTTGTACTGTGCTCCCTTATGGATATCCTGCTCTACAGTATTACATGTTTGTGAAAACCCTGCGAGATACTCCTACATGTTTGATTTTATCATCTCTATTGTACACATTTTGTCATTGGAGACATGCAAAGTTATGGCAATGCAATATAGTCACTATAGTATATTTAACTTGACCTCTGTATCTTCTAGTGTTAACTCATATTCTGTAAAGGTCATGTGTCATCTTTTAATGAACAGACTATAGTCAAGATAAAGTAAATAAATGCACTTGGAGGGATATGAACATTATTAACCAAAACAGTTGCCTTTACCACATGTTTACTTCGGAAATACGTAGGAGTTTCCAATTCCTTGGAAATGTGCCAACGCGCTGGGTTCATTCACAAATAACATTGATCGGATTTATTAGTGTCTTTGCAGAACATGAAATCTGTTTTCTTCAGTAGAAAAAAAATACAAAAAGTTCCTGGAAGTAGCCTATGGATTTAATTCCTTCCAATCTGACATGACGTATGTCTTGAACACCCACACCTAAGAGGGGACCCGGACAGGCACGTAGCACATAGCCACTTACACAGAGACTTGTATGATTTTGCAGTTTGCTTATACACTTAACCTTTTACTGGCATCTTGGCAAAACACTTTTATGTAAAATGAACTTGGGGTTCGTTGAAGTGTTGCAAGGCTATAAATGGCAGGCATGCACATATGTTTGACATACTGTTGAAGTAACAACACTGGTTTATTTAAAATAATAGTATATAGTTGTTACTAAAAGGTCTTTTCACATGGGGGATCTTAAAGGTCCATGGTCGGATCGCTAATTGCCTCGTCCCCAGGGACCCCAGATTTTACCGGAAGTGGTCAAAATTTTGGTATCATAAGAAAGCTACTATTTTTTGGGCGAGGGTAGCCTACGGGCTACCCGCTTATTTTCGCTGGGTTTTGACCAACTTTTCAAATAGCAGTGTGTTGCAGAAAATATTTTGCCGTTATATCCTCTAAAATCTAACATGTAATGATATTTATGAAATGTTTTCATTTTACGTCATATGATATGTGCTCAATAATATAGGCCCATGGGGCCCGAAAAACATTAACGTACATTTACAAAGATATTAATGTTCAAAAGAGTAGAAATACAGGCGAATCACACTGCCACCACACAGCTACCGTCTTGAGCGGGTGTGGAATAAAAAACACGACGGGGTAACACTGAAACAAAAACATGAATATAGAGGGCGTAACAGGCCAACAGGGGAGGGCGGCCAAGAATCCCAAATTTACCATCGCCATTGCTTAACACGTAAAAACGAATATTGACGAAAAATTATGAAATTAGTTATGTTGTCACGGAATATTTTTATTTGGTATTTTTACAAGTGAGTTGCTGGTTAACAGCGTCTTAAAATCGTTATGAGTGCATTTAATTAACGGATGCTTTAAAGGGTGATGCCCGATATAAGGTATAAAGTTTTTTCATCTTGATATATCGGCCTTCATCCCAAAACCCATCTGTAAAAATTTTTGCACACCCAATATTTCAATCCATTTGGCTGTGAGCGCAAAAACGGGTGATTTGTAGTGACGCTTTACCTTAGATGCTATGACCTTTGACCTAAGTTTTTTTAGTAGTCATAATAGATTGCAATTGCACACTTCTTATAAAATTTGATATTGACGATTCAATACGGTGGAATAACGGTAGATGTCATGAAGTAACTAATTTTCTAACTTTGTATGAATTGAAATAGTGCAATGGCGTGGATGAACATTTTGAAAACATTTTTGAAAATTTAAGTCTTTGGGACAGAAGTAAAAGTTAAAGAAAATAAATGAAGTTCTTGGTACAATGTTGCTGAACGTGTAGCTTTTACATTTTGGGAAGGTTTTTATATATTTAAAACAAATGTTATTGATCACGTTGGGTACGTGTGCCAAATCCTGTAAGATTACTTGACGCCGTCGGCATGCAACATATCTGGAATTGCTTCTTCTTTCCATTTCTGCTGGTGAGTCTGCAGTGGTGAATCTTGTGGTGGTTATAAATCGTTGATTTTTTTCCCGAATAAGGGTATTATTTTATAGGAATGTTGAATTGGTCACATTTTTTTCCCTTTTAAAAAAAAAATCGTAACTGTAAGAGGGATATGAAGTTCCCAATTCACTCTGTGTTAACTATTTACGTTCACATTATGCCTCGCTAGTATGTGCCAAAAAAGTCACATAAGTCAACTTGCAAAAACTCCCTTCTTCCCATACACCATTTCACCTGATATTTCCCCCTGACTCGCCCTTTTCCTTTTTAAAGGCAATTTTAATCTAATTTACCCTGTGAGAATGTTTGTTGGATGTTATGATCGAAAATATGCTCATTGTGGTCTACCATATAATTTTACACAGTACTCTATTGGGATTACAAAATCAGTTTTTAAGCTCTCACTTCAAAACTGATTGAAACTAAACTTTACACAGATGGGGTTTTGGGTGAAGGCCATCTATCAAGATGAAAAATTTAGAGAACCTAAATTGGGGCATCCCCCGTTAACCCTGCACATGACTTTTTTTGTTTTTTGTTTGATGCTCCTTTTAAAATTAATCACAGTGGGCACAGAAGAGATATGCAATTTTAGGGTTAGGATTAAGGTCATGATTAAGGGTCATGACCCTTATGACCAGTTTATGGCTAACAACCTTTAAATTACGACCCTTTTGACTAGTGACCCTCCTGTATATTAATTAGGGTTCGGATCAGGTCAGGTGACTAGTGACCCTTATACAAGTTAATGGCTAGCGCGACCTTAAATTAGACTTATGCCCCTTATGATTAGCGACCCTTATGACTAGCCGACCCTTATGACTAAGCGCCCTCATGACTAGCGACCCTTATGACTACCGACCCTTATGAACTAGCGACCCTTTTAACTAGCAGGCTGTCACCATTTGCTGTCGAATATTGAGAAAAAATGAGTTTAAACACAGGAAAAAACAATAATACGATAGTGCAATATGTTCACTGATTAAATTTTCGCAATTGGTACACTACAAATATTTCCAGTGTTCAGAATTTAAGGTTTCGACTTGCAAAACACGCTATCTTAGGAGTCCAAAGGTCTTTTTAACTGTCTTTTTAATTCATGCTACTGATTACTGTATAGCGGGATATTTTCGTCGAAGTTAATTTTCGGGATTTTAAAAACCATTTTGGACATGTCAGGGTTTTATATTCACGCATTATTTCAAGTTTAAATATTGTCAATGTATAATAAAAAACCATTTTTGCAAGGTGTAAATAATTCGGTTAGATGCTGGCACACGAAAAGCGCGAAATTAAAGCCCCGGGAAAATTTCCTGCTATACGTACAGTAATTGAAACAGACAGAAAACAACATTTTAATAGTTAACCTTATTAAATGAAACTGACCTTTAAATGCTATATCAAGAAAACAAATCTGGCAAAGTATAAATTAATCATATGAAAGAAACAAAATCTTCAAATATCACAATTTGTTTGCTGTTTTGTCTGTGTATCTTCCTGTCATGCCACTTTTTTTTTTCGGATGTGGTTTTTGGGCAAGTGATCCCGTCCCATTGAATCTCATCTGTATTCAGGCGAATGTGTCGCCTGTCAATCCAACCAGGGTTCCGTGTGTGAACATTTTCTTTTTTTTCATTACACAGCGGAGTGGATTCCGCTTACAAATTAATGCATCTGCAGCATTCTCATCATCGAAACCCTGTTACAGGATCCGATGATCAATGATGATGGGAGTTGTAGTGCTGGTACTACTAGTAGAGTAAAAGTGTGGCCAAGTGATATGGCCGAGCATAGATTTAAATTTGTCCCCGATTGTTGAGTTGCAACTTTGTTTTCCCTTAACCATCCTTGTATGGATGAATATGGCTTTGTACTTGTCTGGGAGAAATGTTGAAATGTATTTCTAACTGAAGAACACGGTTAAGCTGATATGGCTTGGATTAAGAAGGTAGTAATCTAGTAAATGGGAGTAATCTACCTTATAGGTCATTACAATAAATGGAACAGATAGTCTCCGGGACGACTTACCACAGGAGATCATTCGGTCAAATGATCTACAAATATGTAATTTGTTATAGGTTAAGGAATTAATTAACAGGCATCCAACATTGTTGGGGTTTGTAGGGGAGGGGATTTTCGGATTTGGTATTTTGGTTTGGGTAGAGCAGAGGTAGGATTATGCCTCCACAAACTATACAATTTTGTGAATTTACCTAACTTATTGGGCGGGATTGGCTAGAACCAGAGGGTGGTTTAAACCCTTTCCAGGCGAAATTGTCAACCATGTAGCATGGTCACCATGATTAGAAACTGTGTTTGACATGCCCAACTGTGCTTTAAATCATGGTCAACCATAGGTTGGAGAAATGGCAACCACAGTTGACCCTTACGGGTTGACCTGGTTAAAAACTATGGTTGACCATGGTCACCATAGGTGTGAGAAATGGCACCACAGTTGAAACCTAGGTGACCAGCGGGTTCAAAATTGAAACCTACAGGTTGACCATGGTTAAAAACTATGGTTGAAGCATGGTCAACCATAGGTTTGAGAAATGGCACCACAGTTGAACCTACGGTTGAACCATGGTTAACCATGCTAGCATGGTTAAACCTTTGGTGACCATGTTGTCATATTCATGCGTGCCACCAAATAGCTTGAATTGAGATTGTTTTAAATTTTGATTTCATATATACGCATCACCTTGCCTCTTCATGTGCTGCGCTTGCATGCCAAAGTCCAACTCTGCCTAAAATCGACCCCATGAAAAAATAAATCCTGGCAATGTCCCTGTTTCTTCTGAGCTTAACGCTTCATATTTTACGTTTCAATAACGACAAGTCATTTGGTTCAAATCGCCCAAGATCCCAATTTCTCTTCCTGTCTTTTGGAACAAAATTTATTCCAACCATGTGACTGTAACATCGCTGTAAGTGTTAAAAACTTACTGACATGGAAATCATGAAAATATAAGACGATCAATGTGAAAAATTGTTAAAGTGAACATTCAAAGAGAGACAAACAATACTTTGTTTATTACTGAAAGTTGCCATTACATGCCACCATTTTCTAGGTTTGGTTTGGCCTTTTTAAAATTCGTATTGAGCGTTTCCCCTAATTAGACTTGAAACTCATGTCGTGTTTGTTTTACATCATTAATCAAACTGTCCGTTTGTTTTGTTTTTTATTTTCCACATACATTTGTATACATCAGCAGCCGCTTGAAATAGCGAATATAGATGAATCGGGGTGTAACAGTGGCCAGTATAGATTTCACGCTATATGGGCACCCTTCAGCACTTTTTCAGCCTCCAGAGATTCTGCTGCATTACTACGATTCATATTGGCTGAATTGCGTCTAACCCTGTTTGTAAGGTTATACGTTCAGTACTGCAGTGATCAAATTTTGTCATTTCGGTGTATGGGAGCAAGGTATTGGGAAGGGGAGGGGGCAGCTTTGGTAAAATTAAAGATTTAGGAGGCAAATGTTTTTAGTTGTTGGCTTATGTCGTTGATATGAACTTGGGCTTAAGAAAAATGAGAATGTTTGCACAAAAATTATACAGGCAGGCCTGATAATATGTCAATCTTAAAAATCAACTGGCCCACTGGGTCTGCTATGGAAATTCGTAATTGCCTGGCATAAAACTTACTGGCCACGAGTCTCCAGGCCGCTGCCTCAATAAAGCGCTGGATTATATGCATGAAACTTTTTTTTTTTTTTCATTTTGTTATAGGTAAGGAGGCATATAATTGGTGTGGATTATTGGTGGATTAGCTTATCAACAATTGTGTAACTCTTGACCATGAGTACTTAAGCGGACTGCTGCAACATTAGACATTAGGCATAGGAGGTGTTATAAGTTAATCCCTTGTGAGGTCAAAAAAAATGCCGACCCCCCCCAAACTTTCAACCCCATTAATATCTGATTTTTTTGGCGCTCACTAAACATCCAGTTAACTCATTATGTTTTAAATTATGATTACTTGTAACACCAGCGTATCCAACCAGGGTGCAGAGGCAGTGTTAGCACCCGAGGATTTTGCCATGAAATTATACAAAATCAGCCTATTTTTACTTACTCCAGAGGGCCCCTTCACACCCTGGACCACTCTCCAAAGTTCCTCAGCCTGGTACGCCCCTGTGAAAATATCATGTGCTTGCTTATTTAAATCATTAATGTAATAATTGCATCAAATCTCTTAAACAGCAAAGATAAAAATTGTTTTACAAATACTGTGGTGTTGGCTTGTTAAAATAGTTTGCTTCCACAGTTATATTTACACTTGAAATACAACATGATTGCAGCTAGATTCAGTTAATCGATGTATGTAGGGGTAGGGGGGGGGGGGCTTTTATACTCAGTAAACCAAACATAAATTCCACTAATGCTTGAATATACATGGAGAAATGCACTTCCCATGTCTGGACTTGGCAGATCACATAGTGAATTCTGTTGCGAGTTCGTTGATAAATAGCTAGCTTTAGATGCAGTGCCAGTAGAATGTAGAAGTATACCAAGCAAAAACATCACGGCAATATTTTGTGATCTCCATTAATCTGGTACCATCGCGGTGGCTAATTGATCAAGATATTCTGGGACAGGGAACGAGGGACTAATCTCAATTGGCAATTTTATATCGGCGTTCAAATCCAAATCATTTATTATGAGCATGGTGGCCTTTTACTTGCGTGTGTGATGTGGTGTGGTGTGCGCCCAATTGCGTACAGTCCCGATCTATATTTGCACATAATTGGTATGTTTACCAAGACGTATTGGGTACTTCCGCCAACCCTTGCTTTGAAAAGATGATTACATTTGTCTCTACAACATCTGGGTCAGGGTTTTTTAAACCAAGAAAAAAATGCAGGGGTTTGGTAATTTCTCCTTTTCATCCTGTGGGGAAGTATCTGTTGTTACTGTTGGGAATAAATGTTTGTGTAAATTGACAGTATATTATTATTGAGTAGTCCCCGAGTGCAGTGAGAGAGTTCAGTGGGAATATTTTTTTTGATGTACTGCTTGTCATTTTGAAGTTGAAAATGGCTGATGGTGACACAATTTTTTCTCACTGGAACCGGTAGGTAATTTTGCCATTTATTGATTTGGTTTTAATTAATCTTACCGTCAAAATGGGTACCGCCAAGAGAAGATATCAGCAGCTTCCCACAATGCATTGCTTCCAATAGAGATTTTTGTACACGTAGTCATGTGAATCGTTAGAGATGAAACATTCTTAAAATGCAAGTTTATGATAAATGCTGTTAATTTAGCTATGTTTCACCACTAACAATTCACATCAGTATATGTACAAAACCTCCACTGGAAGCAATGCATTGTGGGAAGCTACTGATATCTTCTCTTGGTACCGCCAGACGTTGTACCCATCTCTGGCTGGATCGTATTTGAGAATCACTGTGTTTGAACACGATAAGAAGAAGAAGACCGTCAAATGGTTTTACTGACTTTTTCAAATTTCTGTGTGTTCTTTAAAAAAATAAATAAATGTCGACATTTATATAGCGCTTTTCACAATGTATCAAAGCGCTTTACATTTATTCTGCTGCCACTAGTCAATATGTCAGCTGCCTTACAAATGCATAAGGCATACTCATACCTTAGGGCGGTGCTCAATGGGCAATTTTCCTAACAGCTCCCCATTTTGCACCTGGGTGGAGAGAGGCAAGCGAGGTAAAGTGCCTTGCCCAAGTGCACAATACATTGGCCTCAGCGGACTCGAACCCAGGACCTTTGGGTCATGAGTCGGCCGTTGTATCCACTGGACCACATGTTCATGTTTGTGGCATGTATGCTCGTGCAGTGTATATGTGTGTGTGCGTACGCATGTGTGTTTGTGTGCATGTGTTTGTGCATGTGGATGCATGTGTTTGTCCGTGTATGTATGGGTGTATGCACATGTGAGCATATGTGTGTGTATGTATGTGTATGAGAGTGTGAGTGGTGTTTTGTGTGCGTGTTTTTTGTGCGTGTTTTTGTGTGCGTGTGTATTTGGCATAAACTGAGGACTACTTTGTAAGGCCCATGACCCATGGAGTTAAATAGCTCCATGCATGGACTAACATACAAAAGTACAAGCACTCAAATGGTTCATATTGGGATGATTGATATGGTATACTCAGCCCAGCAGGTGCCAATGTCAACAATAAACAACCTCCTTGACAGGATTTACATAAGAACAAAAGGCTTCATCATTGAAAGTGCAGCTTATACTTTGTTTATCTGGTGGATGAGGAGGGACACTAGAGGTTTATCTGTGTCAGCAGTGAGACCTCTAACAAATGGTGGATTATTGGTGTTCATTTCCAGAGTAATGTCATCAATCAATTCGGTGTTGATTTAGGAGGCCAACTACACCGTTCTTCAACCTCGATACCACCTTTCACGACGTCAAACCCGAGATTTTTGGCCATAGAAACCATTGTATTTTTCTCATCTCATATTTTGACTGACATCTTTCCCTTCTGATGGCTACTGTCGCTAAAAAAAACTGGTTTGTTTACGGTAAAACCGTAACAGTACCTACGGGTTATTGTATACACACAATTACCTTAACCCGCTTTAATTACCCGCATAAAATGGTATGTCGGATTCAATTGGAATTTGGAATTAACGGGGCCACCGAGAGATTTCAATCACGGTGTCCTAAAAATTGATTTTTTTGACTGTTGTAAAGCTTTCATCAACACATCCCCATCTGAAAGGTTAACCTGAGAACTAGTTTCTTTGCTTTGGTTTTCCAAAATTTTGAAACTTTCTCCTTTTCCTATAGGAGCAGATGAAATTCAGTGATGTTTTCTATTGAAATATAAGCAGTGTAAATACAAATCACTTTTTTTTTCATTTTAAGTGATTGTGTAGGCAAAGAAAAGGTAGGGATGTATTGAGTGTCATCTATATCTACATAATCAAAATATGATGACTTGAAATCTCGCGTGGCACCTTTAAAGTATGTTTGCAAGGTTGCGATATTTTGTAATTATATGTGGTACCTTAAAAGACTGGTTGTTTCCTGCTAACATGATGGTTGTTTTGTAACCCACATTTGGTGCACTTTTTTATTGCTTGTTATATGCATTTAAGTGTTAAAATAGGAAAAAAATAAAAGTAATGGCAAGTAAAATTGAATGCTTGGGGAAATAAAATTAATCGTCATAGCTGTTTCCTCGGTGAAAAATGAATCAAACCACATCCGCAAATTTTTAATAATTCCATTTATCGAGGACCAATTTTATCATGTTAGTAGCAAATTATGTCAGTCACAAAAATTTCTGGCAAAAAGTCACTTTATGTATAGGGTGAATTCGGAGTCAATTTTATTGCTGTTTGGATTCAAAATTTAACCTTCAAACAACTCCAGTGAGAGATGCGATGCACCCCAAATGAATATTGGGTTGACTTTAACTCATACTAAATTGATAGACGGATGCATTTGAAGATTTTCTGGCACTGTTGGATCAGAACCTCAAGCTCCAGGTGGGTGGGGTGGGTGTTTGGCAAGCACTGACAAAACTTGAATACAATTTCATGCTAAGAAATGGATGAATGCCCGCAAGTTTAGGGTTATCTGATCGTTGATGGCAATGTTGTCAAGATTTGATTTAGTGAGTAGCATTGTGAACCAATGCCAATTAATGAGGGGGAGAACAGAGAACTTTGAAACAGTTTCCGGCATCATTAGCGTCATGGTTTGTGTAAGATAGAGTTTGAAATAGAAATACAGTATTGTATAATAATATTTTGTCTAAAACTTTCGGTGGGAATATGCCAATTTTCATAGCTGTCGCTTTGGTGCGGAAAGCCTTCAGTGGATAAAAAGAAGTGAAGGCCGTAGTGCATTTTCTATCCAATACGATGTGCTTGACATGAATTCTATATTATAGTGATTCATTAATATGGTTCTCACCACAGTGCATGATTGCTATCGGTGCGTGCATGCAGCATCCGGAACCGGTTCCCAATACCAGACTTGTCTGTACTCCACCGTCATTCACTGGAATAGGAGAAGTGGTTTATGCTCTGCCCTTTGGAACTACCATACGTAAGTTCTTCTTGCTACTGTATTTAAAGGGGGGAGATGGAGACATTTAAAGGTGAAACAAGAGATTCACATATCAGGTGTCCCTAAAAAAAATCGAAAAGTACTGATTGTGCCCTGATGAAAGCTTTCCATCAAAAATATTCCCATCTGAAAGGAGCACAACTGGAAATGTTCTTGGTACAAAAATTGTGAAATTTTCTAATTTCATTGTATAGGAGCAAATACGAAATTCAGCCTAAGTTTACATGAAATATAAGCAAATCAAAAATCGCCTTTGTTTCTCTTTTTTGAGACATTTCGTAGCGGAAAACAAGGTATAAGATATTATTGGTGCTAATCTATAGGAAATTACGCTTATGACCACACTAATTGGGTGCCTCCAACTCTCGTGTTGCACCTTTAATGATGCGGCTCTGGTTTTGTGTTGCCAAGTTTTCCCTGCGTTTGAAAAAAAGACAACAGAAATACTTTGTATCCCTAATGTAAAACATAAGAGTGGTTTTATCAGGGATCAAGGAGTTAAGGTTTAGATCAGTCACCATCACCGTGGTCAGTGCATTGTCAGTCTTAATGGATTTAGATTTGTTTGTTATTTTTAGGGAGTCGGATGTGGATACTTTGATGGTGTTCAGTGGGACCTGAACGTATTGAGCCTTGGCCAGAGCTTCATATTTGTGACCTCAACATGTGGGTTCAAGGGTCATTTAGGGATCATTTGGGGGTCAAGAGTCATTTAGGGGGTCATTTTAATATGAATTTTAAACCCAAATAAAATGGATCCCTGTAACAACATGCTTTGAAGGATTTCAATGAGACTCGAATGCAAATATCCTTGGGCTTCCTGACTCTCTGTCAATTGGAGGGGGCATACGCACTGCGCAATTAAAAGGTCTGCTTCTTTGTAACTCAGCAGTCAGCCTGCACCCACTTGAAACAATCAAAAAGAGAAAGTCAAACCAACAGAAAACTGCAGGGAAGCCAATTTTCTGTCTTTTGCCCAATTTTAGCTTTTATGTTCAGGCCCAGACCAGGGTTCCCACTTAGGTTTTTAACTTGAAGTCCACTGGACCCCATAATTTCCAAATGTTCAGAATTATCTGGTCCAGTGGAATATTTTGTGGTCCCGACACTAACATACCAAATGTTTGTAGTACAGGCCTACTACTACTAATCAGGACTTAGGCCTACCAGTTTCCAAATACATGGTGTGTGAGATTTCCCGATTTCTATTGTTCCTTTGGTGAAACTTTTGAGATATCACATTTAAAGAGACAATGGCACATTTGAAAAATAGTGCGCCCTCAAGATTGTTCAAAATCGATATTTTTGCATGGTGTAAAGCTTTTATATACAAAAGCCCTCACCCGAAATGATTAAGACCAAATCAGCTTCCTTATGGGTAACGGAACGATTTTGTAATTTCGCGACGCCGGCGACGCGAAATTCAGCAGACGACGAAAATGGCGTTTAACACAAGAACACGCACGCCGTATACATGTTTCCCACGCTGTGCACCCTGTTTGCCGGTCTATAACCTTTGTGTTTTAATATCAGTGAGTACGAGTCAAAATATTCATGTAATATACACATACACATTTGTTGATTAAAGGTATGGAAAACTTAAAAGTTAGCCTACAATTACCTGGATATCTTTATCCTCATATCAATGTCCCTATCTGTTTTGGGGTATGTTATTTTTATGTGTAAAATATATCTCTGTTCTTCCAATGGCCTAGACTATCATTTGAGAGCAAATTGAAGAAATTTCATATTTTGCGAAAATGTGCCAGTGCCGCTTTAAGAAAATCCTTTATTTTAATGTTAACAGGTTGGTTTTCTGTCAGACAATACAAATAGTTTAGCCATTGCAATATTGTGAATTTGGTTTTTCCCACAATAAGCACTATTTTGAATGCTGTATTTAGGTTTGGAAACATCTTTTTGCCTTTTAGAGCCTTAGAATTTATATGGGGTCCAAGTGGACCTCATTTTGTTACTCAATCTGAATTTATTGTGTCCAGAGAAAATTCTGTCTGTCATTAATTGATGCCAAAATCCTACTAAGCAGGAACCCTGGCCCAGACCCATTTAAAGAATAGGACACAACATGGCTTTTCCCACATTTTCAAGCTTTTGTATGCATTTTTATGGTATTTCCAGGCCTTTTGAGACATTTTTTGGCCTTTTTGGGCATTACTTCCAGGCTTTTCTGGGCATTTTCAGGCTTTTTTTAAACAAACCTGTGATACATTGTTGCTTTCATTGGAAAACTACTGCCTTTCAGTTTGCCCTGTAATGTTTTGTGCATGTCATAAGTAAGCATCTTAATTTGGCACTTCTCCCATTTTTTAACAGGAAATGTTATATTCGTAATACATTGCCTTTCAGGGAAACCATTGAATTATAAATATACCTACATGTACAATGGATGCCAGCTGTCGGAAGTAGGTTTAGCAGTTTAATAGCAATTCAAAATAATTCTGCAGCAGGTTTGAGAAAATGGCGTAGAATTGTGAAAACTCATTAGGGACAGTCTACTCAAGGATGACGGAATAATATCAACCTGCAGGAATATTATCCAGGCACATTTACAATTTTAGCACCGTTTCTCTTGGAGTTCAGGGGATATCTGCTTATTTAAAACAACTGGCTCCTACCACTTATACAGTCGGTGATTGGCTTATTGACAGGACACAACATGAAATAGCCCTCTGAGTAACCAATCAAAAGATTCTACATTCTGGATTATTTTGTATAAGATCTATTGATTTTTCAAAGCCTGGCGATATTTTTTTTAAAACCGCATTTCACTGCGCACAGTATTGTACCTCAGTTAGCCCGAGTCATTTGACCATTGCTTTTATTAGGCTTTTACATTTGATGCACCCATGTTTTATTTATTTTAGGGTTATGTTAACCCTAACCCGGACGGGGTCGTTTTGCCGACCGACGGCCCCCCAAATGCAACGAACGGCAATCTATTTTTATTTTTAACGCCCAGCAGATGCAACGAGAGCCAAAGTTTGCGTTCATTGCATCTTGGCCGTTTTTTCCCGGCAGGAATCAGTGCGTACTAGTAAAAGTCATACCGGACCCGATGCAACGAAAAACCTTCGCGTCATTTTCCCCTGAAGACGGCCCAAATCAACGAAAAACCTCCGGTCATTTTCCCGAGGAGACCTGCCCGATGCAACGAAAAACATCGCGTCATTTGCCCGGAAGACTGCCAGATGCAACGAAAAACATCGCGCCCATTTTCTGGAAGACGTCCCAGATGCAAACGAGAAGAAACATAGCGTGCGAATGCATAAAAAACAGGGATAATAAATAATAAATAATGATGCGTACTGACACGGATCTGCATGAATGTTGTAGCTTATAGTTCGCCCCATCGTGAAGTGGCGCTATACGATACATTCATAGTCGTGCGTGGCGATATGATGCTACGTCATGCTCCGTTTACGTCATGAATCGCTTGATAATTAAAAAAAATTTAGCTTATCGAAAAAATGGTGGGCGCTATCACCATCGAAATCGAAATTTCTATGGGCATTTTTGCACAGTATCACCCGCCTGATGGAAAAGAATTGCAGCCCTTTGCGGGCAAACCGTCCGAAATGCAGTGGAAAAGTATCACATCATTTCCCGTTGAATGACGGCCCAAATTGCAACGAGGAACTCGCGTCATTTTCCGTAGACGGCCCACCCAGATGCAACGAGAGGAACATCGCCGTCATTTCCGAAAGACGGCCCAAATGCAACGAGGAACATCGCGTCATTTTACCGGTAAAAGACGGCCAGATGCAATGAGGGCCAATGAGAGTCATTTGCGCGACCAAAAAAATAGTTGTTGGACGGCCGAGATGCAACGAAAAACATTTCCGAACGGTACCACGTTTGCGTTGGCTCTCATTGCCTCTCGGCGTGTTAGGTTAGTATAAGACAGTATAAAAGTCTTAACGGAGCGATACCAAATACAAGGCCTCAACCCACCACTCACCTCATCGAACATGGATTGTGGATATTAGAAACCTTGTATTTTTTTCAGCTGCTAAATGCAGGGTGACCCAGGGATTGGATAAACGTTTCATTTAGAAGTCCCATGGATCAAAGACGTTTACAATGATCCGCATGCACGGATGCGTTGTGCAGTAGCGGCTTGATGGAATGATAGCCTACCTCATTGCATCGATGGGACCTCCTAATGAAACCGTTTTTACCAGGAGTTGCATTTTGGGATCAACACTATATTTTGGATGAATGTTTCCAATTTTGATGCCTACAACATTGAATTGAGTTGTTTTCAGTCACTGCAAAATTATTTGCACAGTTATGTAAGCTTATGTAATACAAGTGCATGTAATTACTGCGCCCACATTAAAATGATAAGTTGGATTCCACATAAATTTTGGAATTATTAAGATATGATGTCAATAACTTTCTCTTGAAAATTGGGAAATTATAAGGTAGGGACCTTTAATACTAATTTTCAAATAAATGGTCTGAGTGCATCTATTGCCCCCACTTGTATTCTGTCAAACGCTTCCAATATTGTAGAAATAGACCTGTAGAAAAAACGGCGAGTACAGAAAGAGAATTGTTGCACAAGACTGCCTTTAATTTGTCCGAGGAAATGTTGTCGTTTTCACAGTGGAATACCAAGCATTTGTTATGCTAGCAGCAGTAATAATGTTGGCAATCGCGAAAGATGACTCGATTTGATTTCGTAGACCCCACTGTTTTGATAATGCAAGGGAAAATAAATATGAATTGATCATAATTCAGATGTTGCCCAGTTTCCTCTTTAGCAGTCACGGTTTTCAAAAGCAAGTGCGGGTAATAGATTGTATATCGCCATGGTAACGATACCAGAGCTGCACGCTGAAAATGTAAGCCATTGATCATCCCAGTGGGATAACATAAAAGAGTGTGTTAAGAGTAAAAACACATTAGTTGATCATTGACGAGTTCAGTTGACTCGCTAAAGCATGATAGTTTGTTGCCTTGCTGTGTTCAAGCATTCCTGGATGATTTGGAACACGTTTGACTTGATTTCATAAGAGCATGTAATTGCTCAGTAATGAAATGGCATTAAATATAACCGATGCCACAGAATTCTGAATAGAAACTCAATATAAACAAAATTGAGCACACACGCAAACATGCACGCAGACAGAAAATGCATGCGCACACACGGCCCGAAGTGTAGATTTTGGTCTTAAAAATGGGTAATTTGGGAAATTTATCACGGTGGAATCCTTAGCATGATCTCCACAGACTTTATTCTTCCGTTTCAAAATACCATTGTGTTTTTTTCATGTGTATGACTACAGTTTTATACCCGAGTTGTGCTTGAGTGGAGCCCCCAGGGAAGAAATCAAAATTTGATTTTAAATGCCGAGAAAGACGAAGTCACTATAATCAATTCAGAGAAATGTAATACAGGATGTTCAAAATGAACAGAAGTCCCCCTGTTGTTTTGTAGATTTCCAATAATACCATATATTAAGGGTAAAGACCAAAGTTTCTTGATTTCTAAATCGCCGATTCCGATTTCTTTTCCGCTTTTGAATTAGAAGCCTTAATTTATGCGATTCTAGGGAAACATTTCAATTTTCTTAAACTAAAAACACAACATATTTAATCTGGATACTCCAAAAACAAGCACACAGGAAGTATGCTGAATTTGCATTTACCGGAAGATTTGCATAAAATCGGCAATAATGAAGCTTACTAAGGTAATTTTGGTCCAGAATTTAAGGAGATTTAAGGCATTTTGAAACTAAATTAGTGATAGGATGAATTTGAACCATTATTTTGTGTCAAAAATGGGAGATGACTGGAAAAATCCCAGTTTTTTTAGGACATTCTGGTTTCTCCAAATCTGTGTTCTAAACTTGCAATTTCGTGAAATTTCTGTTTTCCGTAAAACAAAACTTTGGTCTTTAATTTAAGGTGCAACAAGAGATTTTGAGACCACCCAAATATTGTGTCAAAATAGTAATTTCTTATAGATTAGACACTCAATAGATTTCTTACCTTGTATTTGGCTACAGAAATGTCTTAAAAGAGAGAAAAACACGATTTTGATTTCCTTATTTCAAAGTAAAACAGGCTAATTTTGTATAGGAGCAAATACAAAATTAGAAATTTCACAATTTTTGTACCAAAGAAACATTGCTCAGCTTATTCCTCTCAGATGGGAATATTTTTTTTATGGAAAGCTTTACATCAGAGCAAAAATCAGTACTTTCGATTTTTTAAGGGACACCTGATATGTGAAATCTCTTGTTGCACCTTTAAGGGTTTAATTACTGTGGTGCTGAATTCAGGTGCAGTAGTTAGCATTTTAGCTTAATTTTAAGGAAGGTGGTCTATCTAAAGGAAATTTTTCTCATGCCTAAAATTTTACTGGGGTTAAGAAAAAATGAACAATGTCCCACAGTAGTAAAACACAATGCCACCAGTGATATATCGCAGTTGTTGACTGCAGTGCATATAGGCCTTACTGTATAATTCCATCGATGTTATCTTCATTGCCCAATCAGTTTCCAGGATAGTTATGCAAGATTTATCACAAAAAACATAAAAACTAAAGAAAAAACAAAAATGTTTGTAAAAAAGGTGTTGCATTACAGTTCCCAATCAGAGGGTGCTATATTGCATTAAAACGGCAAAGCCTTGAATGAAAGGCCGAATTTGCACCAACAAGTGGTCTCCAATAGCCGTCTTAAAAAATTAGTACTAATAGTAGTGTAAATACAAGTCTACTTTCCATCTTTTAAAACAAGAGCAGGAGACGACAACAACTCTACCCAAAAACCATATTCAAGTACCTCCCTTCAGGTTGAAACCCAAGACACTTCCATAAACGTCTGATCTTGGGACTACTTTAAACAAGCAAGCCTGTGGCAGTGTCCTAGATATTCCGAGCCCAACAAGCTGACAGTCATCATATTTTTCTCTTAACCCTTACTGCGGTACGTACCTTCTCAAAATCACCAGCTAATAAGAACCAAAATTCTCCCCACAGAATTTCAAAAACACACTTCTGGTCTCCCACAAAGATCGTCTTTATTTCCTGCATTCTATACAGGGTGTCTCAGACAAAATGTCTCCTCATATTTTATGAATTTATTTTTTTTAAAAAATGCATGTTCAGCAGCAATATAGGATGATATTTAATGGTTCATGTTATAATTGTACCTCATGCAGAGGGTGCCAGAGTGCCCCCCTCAAAAAAAAATCTGTTTTGAGGAAATCAGAAAAACGAGATCTTTATGCTAAATCTGCCTTTTTGCCTCCTTTTGACCAACACCGCGGCATTTTTGACTGTTAACAGGACTTTTTTTGTACCTACTGGCATTTTTCCATTCAGGTCAGGTTTCTTGAGACCTGCTACTGGTATCTGGTAACCAGTACTACCGTCCCAGGCAAGTCGTCGGCGGCTAAACCGACTCCCCCAATCGATTTGTAAGAATCTGATGAGGAGGTTTAGCTGGTTACCCTGTGAATGAAAAAGAAGATCTACCTGCAAGGGTATCGAGAGCTAATGGCGGCCATCCAGCACATGCTCCTTGCATGTTGGGCAAGTTGCCCCAAGCTAGGCCCACCGCCGTAAACTGTGGATTAACGTCAGGAAGGGCATCCGTTCAATTATCTTTTGCTCCAATAAATCCTCACACGCAGTATTGCTGAGTGTGAAATATATCCGGCCACCCGTTGACAAAACCGGATTTAAAACTTTGGTCTAACTAACTATACTCTCCGTCATAATTCCTTTTCTCTGTTTCAAGACTATACCAGCATTCCCGCCAGACAGCACCTGACAACGCGTAAAGGAAATACATGCCCCCCCCCCCCCCCTGGCGCGTACCCAAGCAAATCTTCGCGCGTAGTAGACGCCTATTTCAGAAAAGGATTTGTGACGGTGACTATAACTAACTAACTAGAATGGCTGGCTGGCTACAGTATTGGCACAAGCAAATATTTGCTGTACATTCTCCCTTACGATGCTCACATAAGCTAAGATTAATTATTTTGGATCTGACCTTGGATTGGGGTAAAATCTGCACAAAATTGGATTGGCAGAAATAAATTGATCTCAAACATGTATTGAATGAACGAAAGGTATAATGGGTAGTTTACCAGAAACACAAGACAAGAGTTGCTCAAAAAGTTAACCTTATCCTCTGAAATTCCTATTAATTGAAACTTGAAGCAAATATGGGCCACGCAGATTTATTCATTATAATCATAGTCGCCAATGGTTCGTTGATCTTTAACACTTAAAGTGGCACAACGTCTTCTGCATCCCATTAAGTGCTCTAAATAGGAAGGGGGTTTTGTCCCCCCCCCAAGGGGACCCCTGACAACCACTTTGCCATTGGAATTTTTTTAGCAAACTCTTGTCATTGATGGGGTACATCAACACGACACAGACAGGAAAACACAGTCCAAAAACCATTTTTTTATGACATGCCACAATTTCTTCCCCCCCAAAAATGTTCCAAAAATCATCATTCATTTTAAAGGAATTTTGAGGTTTGCAATTTACCAGGCAGCAAATTTCTGCTCTACTCTATATAAAAGTACATCTATTCCAGTGTTTTCAACTATTACTGGAACTCTTTAAACGTGCAGTGTTTGTGAATGTCCTGTGTGTGTTATCGTAAGTGCCTTCATGTCACATTGAAATGCTATTGGGGTACCTTCTGAAAAACAAGCATGTAACTTTGATAATGAGTTTTGATATCGTGAAAGATCTCATGATAAAAAACATGGCAGCGGATGCACGCTGCATGGCTGATTTTCATGACTGAAGCCGACGTTTATGGGATCGCTACCAAATGCGTCATTCAAATTGTGTTTGGATTAGTAGAATTAAAGTGGGAAAAAACAATGTGTACACATGAATGAATCCATGTTGTCTTCAGCTGCTCGCGTAATGCACTAATGATGTTTAATTGAACATGATTGATGAACACAAATTTTCTTTGTCTATCTAAGATGATCTGTAATTAAAACCTTGCAGAGGGGGTGGTGCAGTGTTGAAAATTTTACTAATTGTGTGTGAATTAAGTAATTAATAATGTACATGTTTATATCCCAGTAATTATGACATGCCATTTACGGTAGGGTTAACTACTCCATACTGAGCCAAATAGGTGGTGAGGATACAAATGTTTAAGTTAAAGGGGAGTGGAAGAAAGCCCTAATGGTTCTCTTTTTATGTGGGTTGAGGGATATGCCTTTTTGTCTCGCCTGAACTTTGTTCGGCAGAGACTTAGTAATCACTTTTCTGTCTGTCTGTCTGTCTGTCTGTCTGTCTGTCTGTCATGCTATCTGTGTGCTTGACGTCCGTGTTCACGGGCTTGTGTACGATTTATCTGGAGTTCCGTAAGGGCTATGATGATGTAACTTGGTGGAAAGAAGCGGGTCCACGAGTTCTCGACCTGATTAGATTTTGGGCGTAAAATATGCAAATTAAGTATCTAATTTGCATAATTAACGAAAATTTTCCCGCAAGGCTTGTGTACAAGTTTTCTGGAGAAAAAAAAAAAAAAAAAAAATTTACTAATTGTGTGTGAATTAAGTAATTAATAATGTACATGTTTATATCCCAGTAATTATGACATGCCATTTACGGTAGGGTTAACAACTCCATACTGAGCCAAATAGGTGGTGAGGATACAAATGTTTAAGTTAAAGGGGAGTGGAAGAAAGCCCTAATGGTTCTCTTTTTATGTGGGTTGAGGGATATGCCTTTTTTATATAGAGGTTAAGGGAAGTAAACTCAAATTGAAACCGTTTGTCAAATATAATGGGATACATTTTGGTCTTTGGAAGAGTTGGGTGTCATTTGAGATCATTATCTTCAAATGCTTGAAATGATGCATGTGTGTATACATCACATGGGGTCATCAGGGATAGCAGTCAAAAGGTCATCTGGGTCATATACCTGAATTTGTTGCTGTTCTGAAATGGATGCATGTTAGTGAAACTTGGTTATGCTGAAACTTGGCTACACTGAAACTTGGCTACACTGAAACTTGGCACCACTGAAACTTAGCTATACTGAAACTTGGCTATACTGAAACTTGGTCATATTGAAACATTGTCAAACTAAAACTGGGTCGTGCTGAAACTTGGCTGTGCTTAAACTTGGTCTGCTGAAACTTGGTCATGCTGAAACTTGATCATGCTGAAACTGGGTCATACTGTAACTTGGTCATACTGTAACTTGGACATACTGAAACATGACCATACTAAAACTTGGTCATGCAGAAACTTGGTCATACTGAAATTTGGTCATACTGAAACTCAGTGAAAGTCTGCCATAGTGAAACTAGGCCATGATGAAACTAGCTCAAAATTAATTTGATCATAATTTGGCTTTGAGGAAGGGTCACATTGGACATTAAAGAATGAGGTAAATGATCAAGAACTGCTTGCAACATTGTTTTACTTGTTACTTTTAAAAGAGATAATAACAGGAACTTAGTTGCTTATTGTTTTACTTGTTATCATTTCAGAATCTTCAAATCATTAATTACCAAAGTTGTTGTAATCTACACGTTATTAAAACTTTTTTAAAAAGTCATAAATATTTTGCTTTATTTTGAAATATAATTTTTGAGTTTTTTTGAAGCAAAATTTGGAAGAAAGAGTAACAAAAATAATGAAATCAGAGGATGACACTAGAAATCACTTTCTTTTGCAGTTAAATTTGGTGTAAATTCGTACACAAGAGTGTCGACTTGTTCACTGTCTGTAGGCAATGTGGAAATGATCCAATGTTTGACTTCTGACCCATATTCTTTCTCCTGCATGATTTGATAATAAATGTACATTATTATTACATAGTTGATTAATCAGTATTGTGGTATGATGGATGAACTGCCTAGTTACAGTGTCCCATATAGTAATGTCTCGTTAATGATAGGATGCGCCATTGGCTTCATTCAAACATAAACAGATCATTGTGGCAGTAGGCTGTTTGTAAAGTTCCTTTTTGGGTGTATTTCTTTGAGAAACTGTACAAGTTGATATTCTTGCACATGTAAATTTCTGATTTGATTAAGAACCTCTTTGCTTTTAAATTTATTAAATGATTGTTTCTTCTTACAAAGGTCTAGGTTTTTAGGTTGTTAAATTGGCACTGGTTTACTGATACACAGTTAAGTGCTGAAATTAATGTAGAGTGGAAATTTCCACAAGGGTGGTGATAGTCAAGCCAATCAAAGCTGAAAACTGAAGTGAACATTATATTTGTGTCTGTGTGCCAGTGGAATAAACCAGGGGGCGCTTCCCCCAGGAAGGAATCTTTCCTTCCTCCCTCCCCTTGCCCCCTCCCCCTTCCCCCTTGTGGAATTAGTTATTTTCTGCACAAGCTGGTTACACCACTGTCTGTGTGCAAGAAGGTAGTATCTGCAGTGATTTTCTTTTGCAACTTGAGTTTAATTCAGTCTTCAATCTTAGACCAGGAGTGTCCTCCACCACAACCACAACCACAACCACCACAACCACCACAACCACCACAACCACCACAACCACCACAACCACCACAACCACCCCCCCCCCACCCCACCCACCACCACTTGTAGTTTCAAGGTTCAGGTTGATGCCTGCAAAAAAGTCTGTGATGAGCCATGCAAAGCCACTGACTTATGAAATGAATATCTGGCCACATATAGCAGCTATACGATATATGACTAAACCAAAGAATAAACGAGAGTCCCTTCAATTGCCTCCTTTTCAAGTAAGGGGTTGGGGGGGGGGGGAGAAATGTTTGGGATGATGAACTCCATTTCGGCACAGTCAAGGTTTCAGCAGATATAGACAGAATGTCTATGGTTACAGTCTTGCCGCAGTACATTTTGAATGGAAGCGATGTCTGTGACTAGGCTCCTTTACAGGGTGTTCTGCAGACTACAATTCACCTGTGTGTGTAAAGCAAGAGCACATATGCCCGCACATACTGGCACACTCACCTGACACGCATAGCAGTTTCGGTTTCGGATAGACTACACTTGGAGTCAGGATATATCAAGTCACCGTCCTGAAATTCTAGCACTCAATAATGTTTGTTTTCCATTCTGGAAACACCTGATGGAAAGGAAATGTAACCCACTTGCAGATTTAATAATAGAGGAGCGGGTGGTTTTGATGAGATTCGCAGAAATTATACAAGAACAATATCTCATCAGATACCCCATACAGTTTTGTTTGGTAAATAATAAAGCAGTTTTTGTTGTGTTTTGTTTTTGTTTGTTTCCTTCCCTAAAGGAAAACTTGCTATTGACATATTAGCAGCTTGCACATGAAGGTGCTCTGGGGTTCTAGAATGATAATTCAGACTTGCACAAAAAGTGACATGTGTATTTCAGCCTTTCACATTTTAATAAACCAGTTTCGTGTCACAACGCCGCATGCATGCACACACACTTATACATGCACATACACACACATACACACACACACACAACACACACCCTCACACACACACACACCCTCACACACACACACACACACCCTCACACACACACACACACACAACATAGATTTTTTTAGGGTAAGAGACACTGGCCACATTGAGAAATAGTGCGCCCTCAGATTTTGTCAAATCCGTATTTTTGCATGGTTGGTACGCTTTTATATACCAAAGCCCTCACCCGAAATGATTAAGACCAAATCAGCTTCCTTATGGTAAACAGGACGATTTTATAATTTAACGTCGCCGGCGACGTTAAATCCACAGACCGACGAAAATGGCGTTTACACAAGAACACGCACCCGTATGCAATTTTTTCCACGCTATGCCCACTGTTTGATCGGTCTATAACCTTTGGTGTTTTAATATCAGTAGTACGAGTCAAAAATAGTCATGTAATATACACATTTGTTGATTAAAGTTATGGAAAACTTAAAAGTTGCCTACAAATTACCTGAATGTCTTTATCCTCATATCAATCTGTTTTTGGGTATGTTATTTTTATGTGTAAACTATATCTCTGTTCTTCCAATGGCCTAGAACTATCATTTGATAGCAAATTGAATTTCATATTTTGTGAAAATGTGCCAGTGCCGCTTTAACTTTTCATGAATTTTGCCCCCTCCCCACCTGTTGTGTAAAGTGCCTATGTGATCATGCAGATGGATGCCTGCCTGGATGTCTACATAGAACATAATTAATCCATTCTACAGACTTAACCTATTTCATGAACTTAAATGTGGCACAGTGATAGAACTTGACAAGGTCATGTGCTGCATTCTTCTTGGACACATTATGAATGTTAATGAGCTCATTTGCAGATTTTCCTCACTCAACTACTGAGAACAGGACTCATACTTGCATTCCATGATTAGGCACACACGGCAGAAAATACTTGTGTCAGCTTGTTTACTTCAGGTGTTTCTCAAAACATTGGTAAGCATTCTTTGTATGCAAAAAACCCAGTTTCAACAAAATTGTGGGTGCATTTTCCTGGAATGTCCTTGAGTCTCTTTAAAGACTACACACAAGTATATTTATTCTGAATGTATTACCTGTGGTTGGTGATGTTTCCTCGGAGAGACTTGAACTCATGTGATGATAGGGACTCTGTAAGTCATCTGTAACTTTGGGTTATGTGAGTCTTTATACATGAAACACCTGATGGTAGTTATAATATGTACCCACAGTGAAATTAAAATGAGTAGAGTGGCGTGTATACACTGGTGCTGAGCGGTGAGGATGATTGTTGTTATAAAAAAGCTCAGAAATGTATAGTTTGATCGTGACTAAATAGAAAGGATTTTATATGTACAAAAGGCAACACTCTCTGGAATGGGATTGCCAATGAACATACACAATACACACAGTGAGCAGAACATGATTGTTGTATGCTGGATGTGCACATAAGGGTTGTTTACAATCAGGGTACCTTTGGCCTGAACACTACAATGGGACCCATAAAAAACAATGTCTGAGCATTTTCATAAAATGGCTACTATGCCAACTTAACACCACAAAAGCATACATACAGCTGCCAAAGAAAACATTTGAAATGCTGGATGGAAAACAAAAAATAGGAACATATGTATGGAAATGCTTAAACTAAAATCACTGTCTCATTGGATTTAACGATATTTGAGTAAAATTCAAAAAACTGTCATAAAGAACATTTGGGACAACAATTAACATTCAGGAATAACATTTTGAGCAAGGTAATTAATATCCAGAAATTTTAAAAGAATGTGACCATTTGGTAACATGTAGTGTCAATTTGAAATTAAGCGGTAAATTCCGTCAAAAATGTCTATCATATTTATGCTAATAAAGCTTAAACTAAATAGACAGATTGATTTGTGATGTTTGCTGTAAAAACTCCTAGTTTATGTTTCTACACATTTGTAGTAAACACTGGTGGCTACCCATTAAGTTTTCCTGTATCACATGACAATGTTAGAAGTCTGTGTTCCGTCAAAATCTTCCTTTCCGAAAAAACGTAATTGCCACTAACCATAAAAAATTGTTCCTGAAGAAAACATCACCCCTCTGAATTTTGGAAATATACTCCTTGAATTTCTACCATACACAACAACTAATACTGAAAATAATTAAAGCACTTTGTTTTTACCCCAAGTGTAGAATGATTAAGTGTTCCGTCAAAACTTGTCCTCTCCGAAAATGTAACAATTTCATCATCGTAAGAAATGTTCCTGAAGATGTGACGCCTCAAAATTTGAGAATTATACTTCTTTGACTTGCCTACAATGCAAAAACCCAATATTGAAAATAATCATGAGACTTCATTTTTCCACCCCAAATTAGAGAAAAAAAACACCGAGGTACCCTGCATGTAACAACCCATACCGAGGTTATTATAAAGCTTGCCTATCAAGCCCTAGTCTTATTCAGTGGCGTGGTTTATCATGTTAACAAGAATTTGATTGGATTCGGTCAAAGCTCCGCCCATCCATTACTGGGTAATAGATGATAGTGCGTGTTCAGCAATTACGCGGTGTAGTAGAATGTATGACTCTCGAAAACGGCGCGTTTATACTGCGTCGTGTATTTCGCGTTGGAACGCAAATGCAATTACGCAGCGTGACGATCACCGCGCGATGACTTGGATTGAAACATTTTGTTTTCAAGAGGGTGCATTATTTAAATGAATAAATAAAGAATGATGTTAGAATATTTTTGACAAATAATTAATGTCGATCAAAAGCAAAAATTACACATTTCCTAAAAGATGAGAATAAAAGATGAGATTTTTGTTTTGGCCATCTTAGATGGTGTCATCATAATGGATGGGCATCCAATATTTATCGTGGTGGAATGCCGTGCTGCGCCGGCATCCACACTCAAAATTGATGCCCATCCATTATGACACCATCTAAGATGGCCAAAAAAAAAATCTCATCTTTATTCTCTAAAAAATCAAACTTGCAGCTGCCGGCATCCACTTAACTATATGATTACAATCTGGGAAGTGGACCCTGATAGAAACTAACTTTCAATATTTTAAATAAATACCGGTGATGCGAGTTCAAAACCAGATCCTCTCTGTCCAAAATTGTGATCAATGGTTCTTCATATTGATGTGTGAATGTATGATTAAAAATGTGGTGACCAATTACGGTCCCCATTGTGTGTGTCGCCTGAACGCATGTTCATTGAGGCACATACTAGTCCACATTTTGTGTGGTCCGTCCGTCCGTAGGACTCGGTTAACCTGTTTAAAAATTCTCTGCAGGCTAAAGCTATCCCCGATTTACTTAAACTTGATAGGAATGAATAGGGAGGTGCCGCAATATTATGTGTAGCTTTTGGCTGCATTATTTGCATATTCAGAAAATATAGTAGCTTATTGCATATTTTTCAGACATTTCGGTTAACCTTTTTTGAAATGTTCTGCTGCTAAACGCTAATCCCGATTTACTTCACACTTGGTAGGGTGATAGAGTGAGGTGCCGCAATATTATGTGTAGCTTTTGGCTGCATTATTTGCATAATTCATGAATATTAATTAGCTTATATTGGCCGGGCAAAAATGATAATTCTTTCCCCGCAAGGATTGTGTGCAAGTTATCTGGAGTTTCCGTAATAAGCGTATAATGATTTAAACTGGTGGAAGGATGACCTCATGTGACCCTAGGTTACCTTGTGGTGACCTTGTTGACCTTGTGTGACCTTTGTGACTGTTACCTTAGTGACTTGTGACCTTGGTGTTCTTCATGTGACCTTGGTGACCTTGTGTGACCTTGATGCCCTCATGTGACCTTGGTGACCTTTGGCCCATTCACAAATCAGTGTGCCGGGGTAGGGTCGGGGGGATTGGCGAAGGGGAGGGTGGGGTGTCGGAGGGGGAGGGTGGTAGAAGCAAAAATGGGCACTATATTGGCCCATGAGGCCAATGTGAATGTGTATACTATATTTATAAACTTTCTTTGTTCATAACATTCAAAAGCAGTGGCGTAACCAGCTTTTTTCAGGGGGAAGAGGGGGGGCACATATATTTTTGGGGGGGGGGACAAGTATCGGGGTCCGGTTCCAGGATTTCTCAAAAAGGTGCGCCAAATTTTTCCGGCTCATTACGACCCAAATTTTTTACTGTCGGATTAAATTCTGAATGGGCGGGGGGTAGGAACTTACTATAATCGTCCCCTGTGCTAAAAAGGCATTTTTATAGTTTTTATATGTATAAATGTGCCCGGTGGCGTATGTTTTCCCCTAAATTCGCCCCCTGAGCATATATTAGAATTTGTTAGTATAGTATAGTCTTATGTTGTTTTCAATGCAAATGTCACATGTGCAGAAAATCCTAATCACCCCCCTCCCCCCCCCTGGGTATGCCTCTGTTTCAAAAGGAAATATTTTCTGGCCTTGAATTTTTTACCAAATTTTAATGGAGTCAAGTGGGGGAAGGGCCAGCAGGGCTGGAAAAATGTATATTCCCCGGGAAGATAATCACTTCCCATGGATTTCCCACCTTTCTTCATGTATTTCTTTGTCTGAAGTCAAAATTCCCTCCAATGGTCAAATTTTCCCGGGAAGGAGCTTCCTAGATTCCCCACTTTTTCCCACCTGGAGGGGGGAGAGAGACAAGGCTGATTATCAGGTTACCCACCTTTAATGTTATGGTATTTGATGTATCCCTTAGCTCTCTGATGGAGAAGACAGGAAAAAAGGTGGGGCAAATATGTAGTGCAGATTCTATTTGAATTCATCTGTATAAGCCATATTTTTCACGGATAGATATTTTCACGGTGTTTTAAGCAGATGTACATTTTCACGGTTGTTGAATTCGCAGTTCTGGGGATATGCTCTATAGTAAAAAATGCTTAATTTTCACAATTTCACACGTGGTTTTATTTTTATGGCTGCCATGTAATCTGCGAAATCCGCGAAATAAAACCACAACAAAAAATTCCAGCTTATACAGTACCATGCTAAAGCAACATGAGCATGGCATTTGACCAATCGGACAAATGCCAAAATTGGTTATGACTGAAACGCCACAGTGGTGCAAGCATTCATGTGGCTGATTGCCGGCGGCCATATCAATGCTAGTAAATTATGAAATTTACCCCGAACAGCTAACGTCAGTACCGAGCAAATTTAATAAAAAGAATGCCACTATTAATGTGTGCCGTCAGGCTGGTTGTTGTTTGTACTAGTGTGAGTAGCATGCAATGAGAATGAACGGGAGTCGTAATATGGATATATAATGTTGTTGAATTTTGTTCGCTGGTAAGAATAGCTTTTCCTGAAATTGTGATTGTGTATAATACTGGGAATTATTGTTGAAATTGGTGAGAAATTGGCTTGATTTGTAATCTTTTACCTAGGCAAGATACGATTTTTGTACCCTTCACCAAAGCATTTTGTTTACTTAAAGTGTGATGTAGGCCCAGTAGGCCTATTCGCCCATTGCACGGTTTGCCATTTGCAGGGAGAGCCTTGAACTGACACTGGAATAAATGTGAGTGGTTACATAACAATGCATTCACCTCTTGCGAAGGCCATTTGTATATGTAGAAAAAATCGAATCTGATCGAACTATTGTGGTAAGTGCCCCCATTCATATTTTTAGATTTAAAGACACTACCAGTGATTCACCCGAAAGAGTCAAATATCATTGAAACTTGCTGGAATAGCTTCAAATTGAAGGATGAAGTCGTAGAAATTCCATAAGTAACTTTTTTCAACGGAACAATTGCCATAAAAGGAAGAAAACGGCATTGTTCAAATATTCACTCCATTTAATTACGTGTTGTAGCAAGTGTCCGTACGACAGTAATGACTAAATTATCCATTTTGTTTTATTAGGTTGCTTCTGGTCTTATCATTTGCAGGACTGTTAGGGTACTAGTTCTTGTTCCAGACATGCAAAATCGTATTTTGATGATGTTTTCGATTTCATGGATTTTATCAATACTGATAGTGCCTTTAATATTGTTACCAGCCTTCAGTCGAGCCTCCATCCGATACGCGTAAGACCGCCCTCCTACGCATTAAGTCTTTGAAATAGACTAGCACTCGGGTCAGCCAGATGTTGAGGCCGACTTGAATTCACTGTTGCTTTTAGGATGGCATGTCCTGCCCCCCTGAATAGCATGAGAATTTGAAACAGGCAACGTGTCATCTGAAGATCTCCTTGATTTTCAGAATGCTCCCCGAGTCTGAAAAAATGTGTGTGTATTGCATGTGTGCATGTATGTGATGTGAGTGTGTGTGCGCGTGTGCATGTGCATGCAGATAGAATTTGGCTTCTTGACCAAGCCACTGGACTGGGGGACACGTATGTGTGCTATAATCATCTTACTTGTACTTGTCAGTTGGGTCGCAGTCAAATTAACATGATTAAGCTCGGTTTCATTCATCAGTTGCTATTGTATGCATGTCGACAGGGGAATATTTGAGGATGGTCACATTTTAAAAGAAAAAAATGGAAAGTAAATCATGTAATTTGATTAAAAAGTGCATTTCATCAAATTACCATTCATGTATGAAGTACATTGCCAGTGAGGCTGTACTATGCAGTCACTTAGAATTTCTGGGCAAATAATGTAGACAAATAGTAGACTATGCCAACACATGTTGATGTGTGTGTGGGGTTAAAGGAATCGGGATCTTCCAGAAGCAGTTGACTCTGGCAAATAGCTACTGAAAATGCAGTGGTATTAAAGGTGCAACGAGAGATTTCACATAACAGGTGTCGCTAAAAATGTGAAAAATCTAATTTTTGCACTAATGTAACGCTTTCTATCAGAAATGTCCCCATGTGAAAGGATTAAGCTGAATAATATTTCTTTGGTACAAAAATTTTGCAATTTCTAATTTTGTATAGGAGCAAAATACAAAATTCAGCCTATGTTTTATATTGAAATTAAGGAAATAAAAATCGCATTTTGTTTTAACTTTCAAGGCATTTCTGTAACCAAATACAAGGTAAGAAATCTATTGGAGGTCTTATCTATATGAAATCACTACATATGACATAATATATGGGTGCCCCAAAATCTCTTGTTGCACCTTTAAGGCCGGAAAGAAAATGTCCGTTTATCTTATCTTGCGCAGATAACCTCTTTTTCGGTTGATACGAGGATGAAAATGTGTCGCATCAGCTGCAAAACAATAATTGTGTACTGACTCGTCTTAAAGAGCAATATTCTGGGATTTCTGGGGGGAGTATGAGAATTGAGAAACCATAATTGTTTTAAGATTTTGCTCCTAAATAAGAAAGACAAAGTGTTAATTAAGGAGCATATTCTGGGTGTTAAAAAGTCATATTTGATAAACAGAGATGGGAGGAAACATTTGATCCTAAACTTAGAGAATAAAGGTATGATTTTGGGAACCGGTACTCTCTTTACGACAAATTGAAACCAAGACGATACCATTATTTTAAGTGGAAGAACGAGGCCGGAGGCCGAGTTCTTCCACGCAAAAATAATGGTGTCGCCGGGTTCAATTCGTTGTAAAGAGAGTAACGGTCCCCAAAATCATACCTTTATTCTCATTCTTAAACAGCTTTATCATTTAAGGTCATCTTTAACCCAATTTCGCAATAGTTTACGGCTTAAATACAACAAGAAAGGACTGTCATTACCCAGTGACAACAATCGAACAACCCGCTGAACGCAACGATCATATGCAACGAGACGCAACGTTGGCAGGCGCGTGCGAGCGTAGCAAAACGTGGTATGACGCGAGCGCTTCAACCTAAAAATAACTTCAATACGCAGTGCGTACTACCTGGGTTCAATTAATTGAATTGAACCCGGGCATCAGCCATTGAAATTGCTTACATTTTCACAGCTGTTTAAGAATTATAGAATAACCCATGCCTAAGCTAACCGTAGCATTTTTATTTGAACTGAAATGGATAACACCCATGTCGAAATCTCAATCATTTAAGAAAAACAGGTGGTGTGTTGCAACAAATGATGTGAGAATGTGGCTTTAAGAGAGGTTTAAACTATGATTGGACACTGTGTACCCTAACCCGAAAACCCCTTAGTACAGTCGCTTACTGTAAGGTGAGAGTGTGGAATTTTGTGTACCCTAACCCATGGATACCAGTGTACACTTTAAAAGCAGAATTTATACTGACATTAGTGTCAATCTGTCGGTCACTCGGATGCATGAGAAAGCTATGATAATGACGCATAGATCGGTTGTTATGCATGTGTGAGAGTGATTAAACGATGGAATAATTGGAAGTGTGCTGGGCCTTCTACTGGATGTCTCAAAGGTGACCCACTTTTTCCTGACACTAAACAGTTCCATGTACACTAATCCTTGAACATCTGTGTACAGACTGTCACTGGATGTTTCTTAGGCGATCCACTGTTAGTGACATTGAACAGTTTACCCTTACCCTTGGACACCTGTGTACAGACTGCTGCTGCTGCATGTTTCTTAAGTGACCCACTTTTGCTGACACTGAACAGTTACATGTACCCTAATCCTTAAGCATCTGTGTACAGACTGTCACTGGATCTTCTTCTTTTATCGTGTCCAAACACAATGATTCTCAAATATGATCCAGCCAGAGATGGGTACAACGTCTGGCTGCTGTCACAGGATGTTTCTCAGTGATCCACTGTTATAATCGCTGTCATAATTTCTGAAACAAATGGCACGCGCGCGTCTGTTGAATTGCGTATTGGATTCCTGTTGTCAAGCGTTCGTCACACACTTCCGGGTTTACGCGCACATGGCCAGAATTTTGTTTCAGAATTACTGACGAAGAGTATAGTGACAGTGAACAGTTAGGTTTACCCTTGGACACCTGTTTCTAGGTGACCCACTTTTGGGGACAGTTAGTATACAGTTAGGTGTACCCTACCATAACCCATGGACACCGGTGTACACTGTCACTGGATGTTTTTTATGTGACCCGCCTTTGCTGAGAGTGACCAGTTAGCTGTACCTCACAGCAGCTCAGAAACCCTTCCCATCATGCACAGGGCCATTGGACTTGGAGCTGTCAATGCATTGAACATCCCGTAGGAATTGCGTGCATAACAAAAATAACCTACCATATGTTATGTAATTGAGCGCTAAAAAATTTTAATGCATATTTTTGTAACAGGCTCTTGATAAAAGACATAAGCATAGTTAATATCTTTAGCGCTTGACTGCTTTTAAATATTAGATTAAAAATGCCCAATGGAATGAAATTGAATACCAGCCACTTTAGCAAATAACTGTATGATGCATACGCTGGATTGTCAATTTTGTGTTCAGATTTAGTCGTCAATTTTTATATTGTGATTAAAAGTTATTATGGGAAATAGAAAGCAAAACAGATGAATTGTGGGAAGAGCTTCAGAGTAGCCCTAGATCTAGGGCTCGCTTATTCAGGTAAAAGTATAAACTGAGCTGACGCGCTCGCTGGTGAAGCCTTCCTGGTCAGTATTGAGAAGAAGGGATATTTGGGAGGTAAAGCCAGTACTACTTCAGAGCTGCTTTTGGTGTACCCTAAACATAACCTATGGACACCTGTACACCATAGTCACTGGATGTTTCTTAGGTGACCCACTTATGGTGACAGTGAACAGCTAGGTGTACCCTAAGCATAACCATTGAACACCTGTGTACTTACTATTACAGATGTTTCTGTAAGTTGACCTACCTTGGCTGACAATGACATATTTATCTAACAGTAACACGTTTTCATAAATATTCAGTCCTGAAATTACAGAAGGATTTTTATCCTGAAAATACAACTAGGTATTTTTACATGACAATTCCAATCCTAAAGGTAACCGCTAACCAACCATAACACTAACCATAACCCTTACCTTTATTGGGTTTGACCAGTGTGTTAGAAAAATAATTCTAACATTATATATAAAACAGGGAGAGAATCGTCAAAAACTGGGTTCAAAATGCTGCCTGTAATTCTTGAAAAAATGTCTTTTAGTCCTCTCAGTGAACATTTTTCTCTCCAATCTGTGTTTATCTGGAGGAAGGTTTACCATTTTCATATTTTCACAACCTCCTCAAGATGGTTTGAACATTGTAAATCACAATTGTCTTTTATCTGTAGATCAAAAATTGAGAATATAAGCAATTTGTGTGTTGGAGGTAAATGCTGCCCATGTTCTCATAATGCTTGCATAATTGTAATTTTACATATTCAACTATAAATCCTAAATTTCTGGAATAAACCTGTACTCCCAATACCATATTTTTAAAGTCGATATTTAAATGCCTTCATAGAGTACCAGAATGCCTAGCCCCAGGGCGAGTGCCCCCGAGATAAAAGAAAGAGTATATCAGCCATTATGAGGCATCTACTAAGCCACAAGCATCATGTGTGTTGAAAACATATGGCAATTCAGCTGCGTGCAGGCGCTCTATGCCGAGTTCATTGGTTTCAAAGGTGGAAACGTCTGACTGAATTGAGGAGTTCATTGGATTGGCTGTATTTATTGATACAAGGTTTCCACTGTGGTGGCAAAGGCTTAAGGCTATAGTGTGCCAAGTTCATGCCAATCACCATGGTATGTAGAGTTTCCTTGTATGTGTACTCTCATCCATAGCTCATGATGTCAATGTTGGCCATTATATTATTAGGACTATTGCGAACTTGGGCTTTGGTGATTGTGTGAGAAATTATGCAAGCAGGGGCGAAGTTCCTTGTGATAGATAATATATGGTTTGGACCAGTTAACTCTGCCTGGGAGATGAGGCTGTTAAATGTCAAGAATATGGCACAGTTTGTTGACCCATTACTCAAGAACAGAGTTCAGTGCCCTTTGTGGATTTGAACTTAACACAACTGACCTCAGCTAGTCTGGGTACTGTAACTCATGCCTAGTGTCAGTTATTCATTAGAAATAGCAATATTGGATACTGAACTGTGCCATGACCATTGAGACTGCATAGGAGGCAGCCAGCCTACAGTTGGCACAGTTACAGTAAAAGGTTTACTGCTAAACCTTGCCTGCCTGAATGAATTGCATGGCAGTTCTAGGCAATGTTTATTTGTCTCATTAGATCCAGCAGACAAACAAACCCTTTGTAGTGTGTTCAGTTGTGGTTTAGCTCCTGTTGTCGTCTGGCTGTGCATGTTGATGTGGTGTTTCCCCAAGACTTGGCTGTGGTTGCTGACTCATGACCCCTTTTTGGAGCACTTAAAGGTGCAACGAGAGATTTCACATATCAGGTGTCCTTAAAAATTACTGTAGTAAGTACTGATTTTTGCTCTGATGTAAAGCTTCCATAAAAAATATTCCCATCTGAAAGGTAAAGGTCCATTGACACGGCGGAGTAGACATTCGGAAGTCTATACATTTTCGTACTAAACAGTATCCTGATCATATCGCAACACAGATTTTAAAAAAGTTGACAATCGGGAAAGGGTTAAAGGTTGCAAACAAGAGATTTCAAATACCAGGATGTCCCTTAAAAAATGTGGAAAATTGTTTAGTGCCCTGAGTGTTTCAAAGCTTTATATCAAAAATATCCCCATCTGAAAGGATTAAGCTGAGATGTTTCCTTGGTACAAAAACTTTGAAATTTCTAATTTTGTATCTAGGAGCAAATAGGAAATTCAGCCTATGTTTTTATTGAAAATATGAGCATATACAAATCACCTTTTGCTTTCATTTTAAATTATTTCTGCAGCCAAATAAATGGTAGGGAAGCGATTGAGTGTCTTATCTATATGACAATCACTACATAGCACGGAAAATATAATGACTGAAATCTCTCTTTGCACCCTTTAATTTCAAGGATAAATATACCCAAACTGACAGGGCCTTCTCCTGTGTGCGCGAATGCGTATCAAGATGATGGAGTTGGATTTGACCCCGTTAATGACGTCAGAGTAACAAGTTGTAACAGAAGCTCACACAGTGGGCTAACCGTCCAGAACACGCCAATATCTCCTCCTCGTCGGTTTCTTTGTCTGGAAACTTGAATAAAGCTATTCTGTTCTGATTCTCCTTGTCGTTACAAATCGCCGCTAGGTGCACCCGTCGGGACATTACAGCGCATTAATTATTAATCGTAATTTTAAAAGGCACCAAATCAGAAAAATTATGCCATAGATACAACACTTACGCTTCGAATCAACTTGTACGTATGCAAAAACTAACTGGGGGGCCACGCGAACGTCCGTTCCACATGACGATCATCAGCGCGTTACGCGTATCGCGTATTGTTACTCGGAGCGCACTTCCTGTTCATCGCTGCAGCACGATAATCCCTTTCGTTTTGGAATTTCCTTTGAACGCTTGTCCAAAACAACATGATTTTTGCCATTTTTATCAAATATACATTTCTCAATTACGCTTATCAACTTACATTGATACCAATACTTACTATGAATGAAACCCATTTTTTGGTGTATTATAAGTAATGTTTCAAGCATTCCTGGACCTTTAAGCGTAGATGTTTCCTTGGTACAAAAACTTTGAAATTTCTAATTTTGTATCTAGGAGCAAATAGGAAATTCAGCCTATGTTTTATATTGTATCAAATCAAATCAAATTTTGTATCAAATCACCTTTTTTTCTCTTTTAAGACATTTCTGTAGCCAATACAAGGTAAGAAATCTATTGGAGTGTCTTATCTATTATGGAATTGCTCTTATGACACAATGTTTGGGTGCCTCCAAATCTCTCGGTTGCACCTTTAAAAGATACTACTGGACCAGAAGTTTTTAATGTGGAACTGCATAAAACTCCTATATGCAGGTACAGTTGTTGCGTCTTCTTGGTAGGGAATTTATTTATAGGTTAAAGGGGGATGGCCCCGATTTAAGGATATGAAGTTTTCATCTTTATAGATTGGCCTTCACTCCAAAACCTCATCTGTAAAGTTTCGCGCCGATATTTCAATCCGTTTTGATGCGAGAGCTAAAAATGTGATTTTGTAAGCTCCAAAGAGTACTGTGTAAAATTAATATTGGTCGACCAAAATGGGACACATTTTCGCTCATAACTTCTAAACCAAACATCCTTTGGCCCTAAGATTTCACAGGGTAAATGAGAAAAATTAGTAGCGTTCTTCTGTACCAAAAATGTTGACCATCTTCCGGTGATGATTGAAATCTGGGGCTTCTGGATACGAGGCATTTAGCGATCGGGCGTTAAAGGGGCATTCGTGGATCACAGCCTGCGTCCCCCGACTTACCTAAAACGATGTTGAGATTTTCAGTATCATCTGAACGATTTTACCTTAGTAATCCACGTGCTCTTGTGCCCACTCTTACGTGCAAATTCGGTCTCGAATCTGTAAGAAATTCGCAATTTTGTATATTGTCCGTTAAACGGACAGAAATTACAAGCACAGTAGCCTATGGCACCGTGGGAAACGACCAATTGCTCATAACACAAACCGGAAGTCGGTGGGGTATCGGCTCAAATTTGGGAATAAGCTTTTCTCAAGGATATTAGTGATCAAAATAAAAACAGAAGGTGCTGAAATTTCACGAAAATGCCACCTTTAAGACTTACTTTGGCTCTGATTATATTTGCAATTGTAAAAATCTGTCTTTGTATCACATTGTTCACAAACACGAACAAAGCTTAGTTACAGTAGAGATCCTTTTTTGACTACTCTCGAATTGTCATTTGGGGAGGAGTTGGTGTAAGGGATACATTACTGAGTTCATGAGTTTGATTCCCAATAGGGGCTCTCTCTCTGTCTCTCTCTCTCTCTCTCTTGGCAACTTGGTTTCTTGGTCTATGTTCACTTTCATAAGTTTCTTGGTTCAATCCTCCTGAAAGTTGATTTGCAAAGAATTAACCTTAACTGGCAGTTTCTCTAACACTAGTGCTAATGCTAACTAACTGTAACTTAAGTTAGCCTTACCCATACCCTCACTCTAAGCCCAGCCAATTGCTTTATGATATATGCAAACTGCTACATGAAGGTGACCCTTATTCTTTCGAACTGAAATCAAAATAGGGATGAATTGATTCAGTTCCAACAAAAGTGTGTGTGTGTGTGTGTGTGTGTGTGTGCATGTGAAAGGGTGCACTTGAGAGAGATGCAGTTCTGGGTAGGTGTATAGGCTACTGTTGTATCTTTATGCCAAAGATGGGATAATACCTGAGCACAGGACTATACTTCAGGGAGGGTTGGACACGATATGCTCTATTTGGGGATTGGGGATTTCCAAACGTACATTTGCTATGACAGTCTGTCTCAGTGACATTACAAAATCAGCTCTTAAACCTTCGTTCAAAGATCTTAGTAATATCATGATAATTTAGGAAAAAATCATTAATGTCAAAATCCGTCGAGGTTAGTGGTGGATTAACCTCGCTGCAAAACAGTGCAATTTCCAATAACGGTCATTTAAGATTTAAATATTCGTGACCAGGCCTAGTCTTTAGTCAAGTCTGTGTGTAACCGTTCGATATGCGTAATAGCGCCCTCCTATGGTAAATGTCTTTGAAAAAAGATAGTACACTGGAAGTTGAAGCCGTTTTGAAATATGCTGTTGCTGTTAGGGTGGTTATGTCCTAACCCCCATGTATACTTGGCCAATTATGATGGTGGTTTCATACTTAATTGGCAGACATCGGCTGACGCTAGTCTTACGAACATGCTTTGCGCGAGGGTTGCTAGGAACTGGCATTGCATAAAAAGCAGGTTAGAAAAGCTAGCCTCTGCAAACGTCTGCCGATGAAGTATGAACCCACCTTTGATGGTACTTCTATTTATTGCTAATTTAAATAATTCATTGATTTACAGGAATAGACAGTAAATGTGTGTTTGTGTATACATACATACATGTGTGTGTGTGTTTGAGTGTGTACATGTGTTTAAGAACATCTGCATGTACATGTATGTATTTGCAAGTGCTTATATGATATTCTTTTAAAACATAACAACGGCCGAAAGGATGCAGTGCAGCATTTCAAATGGCAACATATGTTGTCACTCCATAATATCGTTAATCAAAGGTCACTCGTTTCACAACATAATAAGATCTGTGTCAAATTGTAGCAGGCATTAAGCCGTCTGTGAAAAAGTCCATTTTGAACACTAGCCATATGTCTGAGCACAAAAACAGGTTTTGAACTAAGTTAAAGGCTGACTCAGAGATTTGGAAATATATAATTTTTGTGCATTAATTTGAAATAGTTAAAGGGGGATGGCCCGATTTAAGTATATAAAATTTTGATCTTGATAGAAGGTCCTTCACTCCAAAACCCCATCTGTTAAAGGTGCAACGAGCGATTTTGAGGCACCCAAATATTGTGTCATAATAGTAATTTCATATAGATTAGACACTCCATAGAGTTCTTACCTTGTAATTGGCTAAAGAAATGCCTTCAAAAAGAGAAAGAAAGTGATTTTGATTTGCTTATATTTCAATGTAAAACATAGGCAGAATTTCGTATTTGCTCCTATACAAAATTTGAAATTTCACAATTTTTGTACTAAAGAAACATTTCTCAGCTTAATCCTTTCAGATGGGGACATTTTTGATGAGAAGCTTTACATTAAGGCAAAAATCAGTACTTTCGATTTTTTTAGGGACACCGACACCTGATATGTGAAATCTCTCGTTGCACCTTTAAGTTTTGTGCCGATATTTCAAACACAATTTTATTATAATCACTGCCAGAATTTCTCAGGCAAAATTGCAGTACGCGCAGTGTGATGTGCGCCAACCCGGAAGCACGAATAAGTTCTTGACAAGCGTCATGCGATTTGTAATTGGTCGGGTAGCGTGCGCTTATATCAACGATTTTAATGTGCTAATCCATTTCTGCGTTCGTCTTCCTGAGATTTCCTGGCAGCGATTAGAGTCCCATAGAGTACTTTGTCAATTACCATGCATAATCTTCTTTCATTGGATTATATGCATCATGGTTCTTTAATTGGATGACCAATTTCAGACTACTGTACGTCCCCTATTTGAGCTTTTAAAAACACTAGCGGGAGGCACGCGCTTTGCGCGGGCTCCGCTAGTTGAGTGAACCGGGAGCGATCACTGAAACTGAAGCACTCACACCTATACAAGACCACCGCAAAACCAATCGTATGTGTTTCCGTGTTAAACCCTTTTTCTCAAAAGTACCATCTTGGGGAACCCGTATTCCCTTAATATATACACATTTTTTCTCATGACTCCTCAAACTCCCGTAACAGTTCTCAGCCACCTGCAGTTTTATGAACCCCCCCTCCCCCCTTCCAACCCCCACAACATCCACCGTAACCGTATTTTATTTCCCTTAATTTCCAGCATATCCGTAGCTTAAGTCCTAATGAAGTTCTTATTTTCTATGCTAAATGTCAAAATTTCATCCTGGTTAACTTCCCATATTTTAATATTTCTTCTTCAAAAACTACTTCCCGTGTCCAAACCCGTATCCCATCATAAATACGACAATCACAAACTGAATAACATGACTTGTTATTATTTCTTTTCCTCCCCACACCTCTGCACTATTATAAAGCACTATATTATTGCCCCCTCCCGTGCCTACTAAGCGTCTCACACGTAACCCACCGCCGTCGATATAAGCGCTCATAGGTCTTAACCTCAGCCCCGCCCGTCACACCGCTCAACCTCGCGCGCTGGTTTAAGGGTTATAAAAAATAAACCAATGGTAATTTTACTTAGCATAGCAACCGACACATTCTCGGCTGATTATTTTTAGCCATTTCTGAACGGATTTCGTCCGAATATAGTTTAGAACCCGTCCTGTATCCTCATTGGCACCTTTCCCCTGTGATTCTGGCGCAATTTAGACCAAAACTGACGAAGTCTTTAATTAACATACCTACATACATACATCCTACATTAGCCAAATTATAGTATGATTTTAAAATCAGAAAAGTAGTAAAAGTTTTTCCATGGATGCTCAACCCCAACTGCTCAGAATAAACCCATAAAATAGATCTTCTATTTGTCTGTGTACACCAACATCTCTGATTTGGCTCAGTCATGATATCACCTTCCCAGTGACCAATCAAAATAGTGCTTTTTAAAAAGATGGATGGCAGGTAATGCCCAGGGTTTAATACTCATTTTGAAATCCACTGATCTATGTTGAACCTAAAAAAATTGATTTTGCACTGCAATATTGTCAAAAATCCGAAGACAAAATAAATTTTCACACAATGACCTTGCCTGTTTTGAGGAATTTAACTCAATATTTAATACATTTTAAAGCCATAAAGTGCACAAATGTCCTGAAAGTATAAACAGTGAAAAGTAAGCTTCATGACTTTTGATTCCATGATGTACGTCACACGGAACCTAATTGCAAGATTATTGTACTCTCAGTGGGTTCAGTCAATTCATATCTGTGCCATTTTGGTTTTCAAAAGACCCATTCACAAATTTTCGAATCACTTGGAACAATGGTGTGATTCCTTTTCCATGTTCAAAACCAAACCACAACCCTATTTGCTAATAATAGTCCTATTTTATGTAGGCCAATGAGATCGTTCTGTTTGTATGTTTTGGCCTATATACGTCCCACCACATCAAAATAACTGTACTTTGTTGGTAGAAACACTTCAAGTTTATCTCAGATTAAGTAAAAAAATAGAAAATGGCCCCGTATTCACAAAGAATTTAGTCCCGGGCTTAACTCTTTAGTCCCAGACTAAGAGTCCATCTAGACGCCCCTTTTATTTGTTTTTAAAACATTAATAGTGAAAGAGAAACAATTTTGAAATGGTAGTTTCTCACAGCTTTGAGATGTCTACGCTGTACTTTTCTTTTTTGTATTTTCAGAGCATAAAAAAGCTAATATAGAGAGAAGATTAAATTTTTGGAGGTCCTTCTACTAGGACTTAGTCCTGGACTAAAGTTAGCAGGACTAAATTCTTTGTGAATAACCAGGCAATGAATAGAATTTGTTTCACTTATTTTAGCTCTACCTCCAGACTGGCCAAATTCAATTGTTACAAAAAAAAGAGTTATCATTTTAAAAGTACTTAAGGATTTTCATTATGGAGAAAAAGTGGCATCATTTTTTTAGCCAAAGTGCAATCAGTTTGGGAGACAGAAATGTACCATTAGATGTGGGGGAACGTAAAGAACCTGTCAGTTTGGTCCACATTTGGGAAAATCTTCACCACCAAAATTTCATTTTTGGCTTTTGTTTTGGGACAATTTTAAGCAGTGGCTGCACAGTTTTAACAACTGATATTAGAGATGTGTAAGAGCTGTTAAAATCGGAAAAGATGATTGCAAGAAAATTTCATATAGGCTTACAAAGCAGGGGTCGCACTAAGTTGCGTTTTGGCGTCCAGGACGCTCTTTTTGTCATTTCGGACGCTCTTTTTGTCATTTCGGACGCGTAAAATTACATTTTGATTGAGCTAACGGACGCGCAAAAATCCCAGAAAAAATCACTCCCGACTTAATCAAGTATTGACATTTTCCAAGTACACTCAGCAAATGATAAAATTTCATGATGAATTTGCCACTTTCGCATTGCATAAATCCCAAAATTTGCAGTTACTGTTTTCATTTCTTATTTCGCATGAGTGAAAGTTCGTAAACATGATGACACATTCTTGGGGAAACGTTAACCAATCAAAAAAAAATCATTGTACATAAATTACAGTTTAACCAATCGGCAAATGTAATGACCTCAGTCTGAAACACATTTCCTTGCGCAGAATGCACAGAAAATGGCGGTCGTAACCGAGAACTCGTCTTCTGCGCATCTGTACAAACCCTATGGAAAATTTTCTAATACACTGAAATGGCGCTGTGATTATTTTACGTGCAACTTCCCTAATAATTTCTTTCTTTGCACCTTTCCAAAATGCAAAACTCGTTAGATTTTTAGTAGCGAATGTGTTTTCCTGTTGATCAGTAGACGATTCAGATAATTTTTCAACACGAAAACCGTGTTTCGTAGCGACGTGTGAAGGTCTACTCAAAGCCGACATTTTTGCAGCTGCAGCTTACAGCTTACGCTAGTCTAAATTGCAATTGTTTCACGTTAGTGGATCTAGACTCCGAAATTGTCTATGTCATGTTATCATTTATGTGCTAAATAGTAAAAATGTTAAGAATTCGAAAGTCTGCGGCCAAGATTTATTTCAATGATATATTTACTGATTGGTGACCGATAAATTAAAAATAATCAAGCAGGAAGATGTGCGATTTCATTGCCTGATCAAGCTTTTTATTATGTGAAGTTCAATCTGAAGAGAGACGTGTATTGTGCCTTCACTCAGTCCAAATGTTATGTACGACTTTTTGTGCAGCTTTATTGTTGGGTTATACATTGATGTTCTGGACTTGATTGAATCACTGTTCTTATATTTGTTTTCCTCTAAATAAAAAACTAATTTTTTTCTGCAATGCACAATAACGTCAGATATTTCGAGCATCGTGTCAGTAAATTCGATAATCGGTCAGTTGATCAGGTGCATGTTCTTATCGTGCATCGGGTTTACTTGTACAAAATCACAGCCAACCCGGTACAACTCGCGGTCATTCGGCCATAATTTTTAGCGCTGAATCAAGTCACGATAGGATGACTGAATGAGGTGAAGTGTATTTAATTTAGTTATGATACTAATAATACGAATACTAAAATTTTTTTCGAAAAATATCTTTGATTGCAAACATGGAGGAATAATAATACACATCCAACTCCGGCAAGCTCGCTTCCTGAGGTCGGCTCATGCAATTGGACTCTATAGACTGCATTGTTAGTGATTGAACTATGACACATGTATGACTGAAGATGACCCTTGCAATTTTGAACAATAAAAATGTGGACCCCCAGAATTTGCGATTGGACCCTCAAAATTTGCAATTCCACTGGACCCCTTGTTTCAAAACTTAGTGATAAACCCCTGTTACAAAGATCATAATTTGTATGTTTTATAGTGCCCTCTATTTGCCATTCTTTAATAGAGGAAGACTAAACAATATTAAAAAAAATCATGTTTGCCTGCAATTAAATTGGTAAAATTTGCACACAACGTAGCTGGTGGGATAACTAATGTAAATCAGTTGTCAAAACTGTAAAACAAAGTTTCTATATTTTTGTGGGCTGCCAGCTATAGCTGCAGGACCACTTTGCAATCCGTTGTGCGTGTTGTGTGTCAAATTTGTTTATTTTGTTTTAATTGACCCAATTGAAAAGTAGAAGTTAATTGGAACCAAACTTCTGTCATAGGTGCACCATGGGATCCCTCATATGTTGATGAGGTCAAGATCATGTGCTGAGGTCAAAGGTCATATGAGGTCAAGTTGAAAAATAGGCTAAAAATGTAAAATTGACCTCAATTGAAAAGTTGGAAGTTCAATTGGAACCAAACTTCTGTCATAGGTGCATCATAAGATCCCTTATATGTTGATGAGGTCAAAGGTCATGTGCCAATAGTCAAAGGTCATGGAGCGGCCCATTTAGAATTTGGATCCTATCATACATTCTATAACAGAAGGGATTATTAGCGTTAGACCCAAGTGAAAGGAAAGTTACCAGTCCCAATCTCTGTTAGCCTTACCATTGTGTGTTTGTTGAGGATTGAAGAGCTTGCTATCTAAAAGCTACATACCATCAAGTAACACCAACACAAACAGTCACTGATCTGCTAGCACAGTCCAACATACTGATAACCACCATTGTGACTGTCTTGCATTTGTACCAGCTATAAAGAAAATCAGTGTGTTTGTTTATCCTGAGGTGTAGCTTGATATGAATGTGATACACCACAATTGTTTTCAGTATAAGTATAGTGTATCCTGGTTTGATGTTGATGGGTTTATTTTCTACAACAGTATTACATGTTATGTGCAACGATGGGTATTGAGAGGCAAATTAGAAGAAATGGCTTCCTGCTTGGATAGTAAATTAACACAGAAGCACATCTCGTTTCTTGTTAAACCTGATTGTTCAATTAATGTTAGAAAAATGTGATTTGTTGTTTCAGTACATGGACAGGGCTTGCATGCTTATGATTCCAGACCTAATGGCTGACTAAGATTTTGAGGATGCTGCCCTTAATTTTCTAACATGTTTTGTGCACGTAGATAATGCATGTCCACATACTATTACTAATAGCAATGTGAAATAGCGAAGCTCAAATCGATGTCCTTCATACAGAAAACCACAACTTTGTAATAAAATACTGTATCCAATCATGGCACTATTATCGGTATATAGTATATTAAAGGAGGATGGACCAATTTAAGGATATGAAGTTTTCATCTTGATAAATTAAACCTCACTCCAAAACCCTCTCTGTAAAGTTTCGCGCCAATATTTTAATCCGTTTTGATGCGAGAGCTAAAAACGTGATCTTGTAAGCCCCATAGAGTACTGTGTAAAATTAATATTGGTCGACCAAAATGGGGCACATTTTCGATCATAACTTCCAAACCAAGCATTCTTTGGCTCTAAGATTTCAAAGGGTAAATGAGAAAAATAGTAGCTTTCTTCTGATACCAAAATGTTGACCACTTCCGGGAAAATCTGGGGCTTCTGGGGACGAGGCTATTAGCGATCGGGCCATGGACCTAAGGTTTACTACATAAAAAAAGCATGACCAATTAGTCAAAAAACTTTTTTGACATGATTGCCTCACTTTCTGTGTTAAATAAATGAGTAGTTACAGTTATGCAGGATACCTTTGAGGTTATGATTGGAGAAGGGGCTTGTAAGTACTAGTTGATGCAGGGAATTCCAAATATGGAACCAGTGCATGTACACATTGACCCCATCTGTACATTGAAAACACATACACCACACACACGCGCGCACCACACACGCGCACCACGCACATGCACGCACCACACACGTGCACACCACACGCGCACCACACACACGCGCACCACACACGCGCACACCACACATACACTCATACATGAATATGCATTGCACACACCCCCACCTACAAACACACACTCCCACACATATGTACACACATGTACCACACACTCACACCACGCAAACCCATATACACTACACACCATATTATTCCACATGTAATACTACACACAAACACATGCACCAAACATACACACACACTAAAAACCTCACACTTAAACACACACACACACCCTCACACACACAGTCATACAAATACACAAGAGTAAATTATATTTCATCTACCAAATGTGTTTTACTCAGTAATATCTACTAGTGCCATGACTGATCTATTGCAAAAAGGAGGACACGTCTTCCTTTAAGACATTGGGTAATACCTACAGATCGGAATTATTAAATTATGCATGTATGAAAGTAATCCAAGACTTGGGCATGGAATGCTTTACAGATGTATGTATGTGTAGAGGTCATAATTCTCACAGTATTTAAGCACTGACCAAGTTTGAGGTGCCCATATATAGAGGAGGGGAAAAACAACTTGAGGAGTTATTATGGAGGATAAACTAGGATTAAATCGGGGAAAATTAATAATCATGTTGTGGCTTGCCCGATTAGAGGGATTTTATAAATAGTTGATGTATAATAACTTGGTATTGATAGCTTGCATTGTACTGAATAAAATTGTTATCATTGCATGAATTTTCAGTAAAATGATTCATCTCTGTAATTTTTTCTCAGTATTTGTGATTAGTGAATCTAAATTATAACATGCAAATGAAATTTGTTATTTTGGTGAATTAATTTATGTAAAAAAGTAAAGTAGGGCATTTATTATTTATGGAATCTTGTTAAAGGCAAACTCAAGGATTTAAAATTATAACTGTTTGTGTTTTTAATTAAAAATAGTGAACTACAATTAAAGATAAAAATTAAACAGCTCAATTCCAAAGTTTTAGATGAATCCTAATTTGGATTTTGATGTTGTAAACCTTTTGTGTAGCATAATGGTACCATAAGATACTGGTTTCATAAAAAATGTCTGGATCAAGAATTTTATTTAATAGTTTGATTTTCTTTGAATGATGTAAATTTGAGCTTAGCTACTTTATCTAGTGCACATGGACAGGCATGTAAAATATTTTTTTTTTAAATTGAGGGGTGGCATCCACGGAAAATCTGAGTCGGCCTTTAATTTAAAAGGACACTTTGTTTATGAAAGCAATTAAAAACTCGGTAAACATCTTACTTCCTTTTTAAGTGCTTTTATGTTATATTTTTGTCAATGTTGCCACCTATTTTTAATTGCCTAGCACCCTTGACACAACTCCACAATATCTGTGCTATTTAAAATAACCTTGAGAGGAAAAACAGTCATGTAAGAAATCAGAAATCATGATTTGACAGAAATAGCACAAAGCTCTTACAGTCTTTGTTATGAAATATAGGCAATCATTTGCCTCACACTGAAAGTGCATTCCTGTAATTGATGGAGACTGACCATGCTATTTATACACATCAAGTCCATGGTGTTACTTGCCAGGAGCCAAGGTCATTTGCCCATACTTAGTTGAACACCCTATAGCAGTATAACCAACTGAATAATAGCTCTAATCAGCTGGAAAATTTTGTGATAAACACATGCCATGAATAAATTGAATGAGAAAAGTGACAATTGGCAAAGGCCTTTTATTTATAGTTTTGTCTTGTCTTTGTTGTTGGCCATGGTTGTTTGTCAGCAGCAGGAAGGAAATTGGAAGAATTGTTTATTGGCAAGTTAGCTCGTTAATCTTTTGGGGTTTCTTTTAATTAGATTCATTTTCTATTTTTATATAATAAGGAGGCCTGTGCTGGCTAAAGGCAAGGCCATATGTGCACATTGATTGAGAAGACATACTATGTAGTGACTGCTTGAATTGGACCAAAATTAATAACCTATGAAGTTTCCCCTCTCCAATTTGAGATCAATTGGTGACTTCTTTTATTCCACTTTTGTAAAGGAAAATATGATCAGATTGATTTGAAGGAATAACTAATTTGAAGTAATGAAAAGTTAACGTTGCATTTTGCAAAACACTTTCATTATTTGATCAATTATCATGTAGAAAAAAATGTTTGTATAACACATTCTGACGCCACCCACGCATTGATGCACTCACACATATATGCAAATAGACACACAAACCCACCCCATACATGCATGCACATGTGTACACGCACACACACATGTGCACACACACATGCACACACATACCCCTATATCTTTATTATGCAAATATACACAGGGCCACATGAAATTAAGTAATTATTTGCATTTAGTCTGTTGGTTTGGTTTGTGTGTATGAGGGTATAAATGTTTGTTTTTAAAGTTAAGATGATAGCAGGACCACGATGATATCATGGGTCTAATAATATCAATTCCCATAGTAGTTCAGTAACTATAACTATTATTTATATCAGGCTTCCAAGTGGTACAAAGAAATCTTTGTATTGTACAATTTTGGTAAAAGTGCCCGGATTCTTTTGAATATTGTATCGCATCCTGGCATTATGGAATTACATCAATGAAGAACTATCGTTCAGACTGGTGGTAGACTGGACTACAACACTGTCAACAACGCAAGGTTTGATTTAAGTCAGCCTGATATTTAAATATAATATTGAATGGCTTTTTTTTTGTATGATACAAGAATATATTGCACTCGCTAGAAAAAATTGTACTTGTCTTCGACTAGTACAATATTTTTCTAGCTTGTGCAATATATTCTTGTATCTTACTCAAAGCCATTCAATATTATATAATTATCCAGAACATTTGGAAGATATGTACCCCGTTGTTTAAGTATGAGTTGTGATATCCAGAATGCACAAGTCAGTTCATATTTATACAGGTAAGTGAACGGAGTCATTAGGGTTGAGTATATTATGGCTCACAGTATAAAAAGTCTCCTGGTGTTAGTTGAATTTATAACAATACATTACCTACCTTGAAAAGGAAAATTAGTTTCAGTAGCAATTGTGTATCACAAATACAAGAGATATAGTGGAAATCCTATGCATGTGTGTGTCTGTGCGTCAGTGATTGTGTGTCTGTGATACACTGATTTATCTGCGGTTATACTTGAAATTAATTTTTTTGATAAAAAAGAAAACAACTAATTAATGCAAATTTGCCTATTAGGTAATGAACATATTGTATTTTCAAGTATGTGCATTTCCCGAATTACCCATGATGGCTGGTTTTGAAAGGGAGACTAACTTTAGACCTGGGTTTAAACCAAGGTTAGTCCTACAAGAATGGACCTTTTTTCCTTCCAACATACTCTAAAAATGTGCTGTAACGGATGAGAAAATTCCTCATGGATGGGCCGGAACAGCCCATCCATGAGGAATTTTCTCAACCGTTACATTTAACTTTCACAGTATTTTGAAAGGAAAAATGGTCCATTCATGTAGGACTAACCCTGGTTTAAACCCAGGTCTAAAGTTAGTCTCCCTTTCAGAATACCAGCCAATATATTTAGTTCCTTTCATAGACAATTCTTGATTGGCCTCTTTTACATCATGGTTCAAAGGAAATGTACTGTGCACTGTACATACAGTTAATAACCAGTAGCAGCCAGTGACATTTTGTAATTCTCAGTAAAGCACTCTTGATTGGATGACAGTACTAGAAGCTTGTTTAATTATGCAAAAAAAAAAAAAAAAAAAAAGACCTTTTTTCCTTCCAACATACTCTAAAAATGTGCTGTAACGGATGAGAAAATTCCTCATGGATGGGCCGGAACAGCCCATCCATGAGGAATTTTCTCAACCGTTACATTTAACTTTCACAGTATTTTGAAAGGAAAAATGGTCCATTCATGTAGGACTAACCCTGGTTTAAACCCAGGACTAAAGTTAGTCTCCCTTTCAGAATACCAGCCAATATATTTAGTTCCTTTCATAGACAATTCTTTTTTTTTTCTGTATTTTTTATTCCCTGTACTTGGGGTCTGGTCATAGACAATTCTTGATTGGCCTCTTTTACATCATGGTTCAAAGGAAATGTACTGTGCACTGTACATACAGTTAAAGACACTATCAGTGATTTGAAAAATATTTGAAATTTGCAGGAATAGCTTCAAAGTGAAGGATAAGTCTGTAGAATTCTCATAAGTTACCTTTCCAGCTGTAGAATTGACAGAAAAGGAAGAAAACGGCAGTGTTCCAATATACGATTCTCCATTCAATTACGTGTTGTAGTAAGTGTCCGTTCGGACAATCATGACAATAATGACTCAAATCTCCGATTCTGTCCTTATTAGGTTGCTTCTGGGCTTATCATTTGCAGGGTATGTTAGGATACCTGTACTTGTTACATACATGCAAAAATCTGATTTTTGATGATTTTTTCGATTTGCTGATTTAGCAAATCACTGATAGTGTCTTTAATAACCAGTAGCAGCCAGTGACATTTTGTAATTCTCAGTAAAGCACTCTTGATTGGATGACAGTACTAGAAGCTTGTTTAATTATGCATAAAGACGAGAGAGAGCCTCTGTTGAACTCTGAGTACAGTCACTGTTATTATGTGGGTGTGATATGCTAGCATCTGTTATTGACATGCGCTTATAATTAAACAATGCCTTGTTTTTCTGGTCTATTTTTGCAGGGCCATTGTCATCGTCAGCTGGTCGCATAGAGAAGCTGTGGTGCATGCTGAGTGAAAAAGTGCATGGGTAACAGCAGAAAAGGTGGACTGAGTCAGTGAGTCGGCTTACAGGCTGGAATCTACTGAGGTCAGATTAAGGATTTGTGTGGTGTATTGTCGTCTGATTCAGAGCTGACTGGAAAGAAGACTAGTGGTGTGGAGAGTACTGGGCAATTGGTTGGCATTTGATAGAGCTGGTGTTGGAAAATCCCAACTGTGGAGAAGTCTAGGCGGTGTTTGTGGGCTTAGCCTTTCCCTCAAGCCCACCAAATGGGAAGTGCTTCTCCAGTTGTGGTGATAGTCCTAGTAGCACTGATCAGAATGGGAAGAATGCCCCCACGGTGCTTCCTCAGAAACCCCCCATGACGACGCCACCGGCCGTGTCCGGCCCCCCCCCAAACAACTGTACCGCCACCTTTGCCACAGAGAGAACCTTCGCAGGGAACGTATCCCAGTAGCAGATCAGGTATGGAACATAGTTTTACAAATGGAGCACATCCTAAGCTTCAGGAGAAACACAAGCCGCCCGCCCGTAACGGGATGGACGGCTCGGCCAAAGTGTCAAAATCCGAGTTTTCTGAGAGCAAAGTGAACAAGCTGTTTGATAAGTATAAAGATAGTACGGAAGATTCCATTCTTGCTGAAGGGATGGAGAGATTCTGTCTAGATTTAATGGTGCATCCAGAGGAGTTTATAGTGCTAGTGTTAGCCTGGAAGTTCCAGGCCACTACCATGTGTCGTTTCACAAGAACAGAATTTGTACAGGGATGTAAATCAATCAAGGCGGACTCTATCAAAGCCATCCAGGCTAGGTTCCCTGAGATACGACAAGAAGTAGAAAACGAGACTAAATTCAAGGATCTATATCGGTTCACCTTTAATTTTGGTTTAGATTCTGAAGGTGGCCAGAGGACTCTACCGTGCGATATGGCAATACCTTTGTGGAGATTAGTTTTTGAAAATAACAAGCCTCCGCTCTTGGAACGATGGTGCGCTTTCTTGGTAGCCAATCAGACTCGGGGTATATCCCGGGACACATGGCAGATGTTCCTGAACTTTACGGAGGTCATAGGTGACAATCTAGACAACTACGACGACAATGAGGCGTGGCCTAGTCTGTTTGATGACTTTGTTGATTACGAAAGAGAAAAGATCAAGCAGCAAGAGGCGGAGGACCAGAAGCTGGGTAGTGGAGACCATTTGGACGAGCCCACACTGGTTTGAAACTCAAGCCGAATGTAGCTAGTTATGTTAGAATATAATATATTGCTATGTAAAGGCGTTACAGATTTGCTTGTGCAAATTTCTATAGTGTATATTTGTAATACTTAATTGCTCAGTTCACTTTTCTGATAGTCACTCAAGTATTTCAGCTATTTAAAGTTTAGAGAATAATATGTTAAATAAAGGTGAGGACTTTATGGTGGGAATATGTTGTCAGAATGCATTATCTGTCATAAACCATGGTTGGTTTAGTTGTGTTTACCTACCAGAAAAGTGAGCTGTGTACCAGAATTTGTGAGATGAATCCAGGAAAGTATCCTATTCCTAGTACCTATTTCCCAAGTAGGTAGGTAGGTAGTTAAACCAAAGTTTTAAATCCAATTTGTCCCCGCTAAACAGGGGTGGCCGGATTCACCTCACACTCGGCAATACTGCTGTGTGAGGATATTTATACTGCTGTGTAAGTATTACCATATGCATAGTGATTTAGAAGACCAGGCTCTGCCTTTACTTCATCCAAAAGTGTATGTCTATTTTTGTGGGAATACTCTAGTTCATTCTAGAATGTCACAGATTCTGATCCAGCTTTTAGATATTGTAATGACCCTTGAGATTTTCCCCATTTGATTTCATTTTCTGTAACCATTTTACCAGCAGAATACATGTGGATAGCACTTGTATTTTTAACCCCCTGGGCACTACCACCTATGTTATAATCTGTCTGATTGGCTCATTACAGGACACAACATGAAATAGCCCTCTGAGTAACCAATCAAAATAGTGTTCTATATATTTGTGTAAACCATACCACCATTCTTACAGTATCTCTGATTTGCTCATTACATCATAATCAGGGGCGGATCCAGGATTTGAAAAACATCAGAATTACCGGTGGGCTGAAAGGCTGTAACTTGTCCAAAATGGGCTGATTTTGCAAAATTTTGCCAAGATTTTGCAGAATTACCAGGAGGCGTGAGCCCCCTCCGCCCCCTCCCTGGATCCGCACCTGATAATACCTTTTAAGTAACCAATCAAATAATGCCAATAGGTAGGCAGGTAGTGCCGGGGGGGGGTGTTAAGAGAGGGAGGGAGCGAAGGTTCCACTACAACTCGGGTACCGGTGTTGTATACTCTGGGTCATAATTTCTTGGACACAACAAACGTAGGCGTTGATCGTTGCGTGTATTGCATCTACGTGCATCACGATGGTGCGCCATTTTGGCAGGGAAGCGGGCATACGTTCTACACGTAAACTGTTCAAGAAATTATGAGCCAGAGTATAGTTGAGTCATACTCAAATATAGGTATTTTGAATTTCCTCTATGTACTCATGTCCTTATTCAAGAGATGTACTCACACTGGGTACTTGTGTTGTATACTCTGGGTCATAATTTCTTGGACATAACAAACGTATGCGTTGATCGTTGCACGTACTGCATCTACGTGCAACGCGATGTGTGCCATTTTGGCGGGGAAGCGGGTGTATGTTCTAAACTGTCAAAGAAATTATGAGCCAGGTATAGTGAGTCATACTCAAAGATAGGTATTTTGAATTTCCTATATGTACTCATGTCCTTATTCAACAGGCACGGTGGGCTATGGGGCTTACATTTCAAAGAAGTTGAGCATAGAAAGAGGGATTACATATCCAGTTTTGTAGTGGAATCAACTAATGTTTACATCCTTTACGCCGAAAGTTCAAAACACCAAGTTGAGGGACTAGATTTAGAGGGATTATACAGACTATGCGTGTATAGTCTTAATTACTATTTTTGCCTGTGCATGTATAGCCCAATTATGTGTTCTGTACATGAACAGCATATATAGGACAAAAAATTTTTTTAACGTGTACGGCGTGTACACTAGAGACAACCAATTCCATCAAAAAGTGAAAACAGAGTAATCATGAAATTAATGGAATATGGAAAATCCAAATATTATTAACAACATGACATTGTTGCTAAATCTTGTCCTATACTACAGTTATAATTTAAATCAATTTTGTTGCAATTGAGGTAATGGAAGTCTTGTCCTACTATTGAAGGTTTGAAAGCACATGTCCCCAAAATTGAGGTGACGTTTCATCTAGAAGTCCCTTGGAGCAAAATGAGGTATACAATTGATTCCGTCATGCTGCTGTTATGACGTTGTGCAGTAGCGCTTGACGAAAGAATGGCAATACCATTTGCATCCATGGGACTTCTATATGAAACGTTCTACCAACGTGAACTTTTCCTTCAAATGTGTATAATGTAGACAATGGGAAGAAAGACATGGAGTGACCAATTGGAGAATTTAAAAGGACATAGTGTCTCTAATGTACAATGTTAGACAGAACACAAGTACTTCATCACACAAGTTGTAAAGTACTTGAGAGGGTATCGTAAGAGTATAATCAGATGGGTTTTGAGTACGGATAAACAGCTGAGTTACAAGATTGTACTCTGTCTTCACAATAAACGCTCAGTTACATAGCCGATTATTTGCTAGAAAACCCACTTTCAGAATGGTGACGATTGGCTGTTATTCAAAAATCGTAAAGCGTTTTTTTTTTTTTGTCAAGGATCTGGATATGTTCCGGTACAGGATTCTGTAGTCTTGTTTGCCTGGGAGCCACAGGGCAAATTGAAAAACCTGCCAGGATTATTTCTCACAGCCTCAAAAATTGTGGCGTGTTTTTTTAATCTGGAAAGGTTGGCATGACACAGGAGCAGTTAGAAAGCAGTAGCCAATGAGTTGGCATGCCTTCATCATCAGTTGTGTGTAGTTGGAAAGTAGTCGGCAATGAGACGCTCCATGTGGGAGAGAAGATGCAAGCCACCGTGGACATGTAAATCGCAAAACTAGGTCATCCCGCAAGTCGGGATTACAAAAAGACTGCAGCCAATTAAAAAAAAGAAATTGTGGTCTGTTTAGTTGGGATGAGGGTGGGGTTATAAGTTGTCTTCTAGGTGACTTGGACCTTAGGTTAAAATGCCTAAATTCATCCAGAAAGCTCTTTGTACTCAAGTTACATTTTTTTAGGGAAAATAAGCACCTAAAAATGGAAACGCAGAATTCTTCAAAATTGTATTCAAATTGAGTATAGGCATTATACGGAACCCTAACTGTCTGAAAACTTTGTGGATATTCCGGAAATGAACTCAAACACAACTCCAGTGGTGAATCCACATAGGTTTTCATTTTCATTTTAGAATTCAAAAATTAAAATAACAAATTAAAAAGCCACTTCCTTTCCCAGCTCTTGATATTTCACCAGGTACTACAACCAGTAACTGTTATCACTAAATATTCACTCAGACTGAGAGACCTTGGATTCATCTCACAAGATGTATGTAATATTTTAAATTATTAAAATAACAATGAATAATTTTGCACAAGCAAATCTGTAAGTGATAACATTATAAAGTACTGAACAGAGAAAGAGACTAGGCTTTACAATAAGTTCATCATTGTGTTGTGATGTGTATACTGTATGGTATTTGTGGAATTTTTAAAGAAGTGCTTAAAATTGCTGCCTCATATCGTCCCAGGTCCAAATTTCTGATCCAACGGCAGAAGTCTCCAATACTATACATTTCCTTCACTGTATAACATAATTGGTCGTCACCCTTATTCTGAAGGACCATAGAATATCCCTCCTTTAATGATGTATTGGAAACTAGGACAAATAACAATGGCAGAATATTACCCTACTGTGTCCCAGTATCAAAATGTATAACAACAAAATGGTCACATTGAAATGAAAATTATAGTTGTACTAAGATTTTAATTGATAGTACATTCTCGGTAAAATACACATGTGCATACACACATGTATACACATGTGCATACACACATGTGCATACACGTGCATTCACATGTGTATACACGTGCATACACGTGTATTCACATGTGCATGCACATAACCCAAGTACCTGTATTATGGATATTAATAAAACCACCATATTTTCATATTTTTTTCTGAACGTAAAGATTAAAACCCCCACATTCCTGTGTCACATCTAGATACTGACCTTTGGTGTCAAAGGTCAGGGTGTTACTAATGACACTTAATTTTTTGGTGGTATTCATATTCTTTTGCACATTTTATATATGCTGGTCATTAGAATTTGTAATGTACATCATACAAAGGAACTTTTGATGGTAAACCATAACACTATAATTTTTATGTACTGTGTTTATGGTTGAATATACTTAGGCTTTTGGTAAACAAACTGCATGCAAAAATGGTCTTTTAAGTTGCAAGTGTTTCAAATTGTTGCATAAAAAATGATCAAAGCTCAACATTCGATTGCTAATAGTGAGATTGAACCTATACATCAACTGTACTGATGGCCACAGTGTAGATAAAAGCATCTAGTAGAAGTTTAAGAAAATGCAAATTACATTGTCTAGCCTGTGAAGCAATTCTGGTCCCTGGTGGAAACTACTGTTTTTTATTTAAATATCATATGTCTTCTAGAAATACTAGTTGATTGTTTTTTGTTCATGCTGTTTTAATCCTTGGAGGAAAAAGTAAAATGTAGTGCAAGTTTGTTTTTGCAGCCAGTGGTCAAACACTTTTATTTTTAATTTCAGTGTAAAACATTCGTTCATTGCTCTGTGTATTTTTTTTTATGATGCACTGTTTTGTTTTGACATGTTTTTAGGGGAACAAATAAAACCAGACAGTAAAAAGAAGCACTTCTAACAAGTTTGGTTTAAGGGTGATTTGGCAAAGTGGCATTTAGTTTCACCGGTGTTTTCCAGGTTTGATTCCCTGGCCAGCTTGGGCCTTAACATGAATTTGGACTTCGGAAACAATGCTCACTCTTGCAAGATATTGAGGTTTGTATATCGTTGTGTTTGCATGAAGGTCATAAGTGTAAAAGCTGCCATTTGTCAGAAATTCCCATTAAACATACTATTTTGCCAAGTCTTTGGTCAGTGGCTTTTGAAATGGTTCTTCGGGTCACAGTGCCTGGAAAAACCATTTCAAGAACTACCGACTCAAGGAAAGATAAATTAACAGGCATCTTAATACATGGCAGCACACAGATGTATCACATGGCAGCTATTGCACTTGCACCCTTCTTGCACTCGCATGATAAAATATCTGTTGGCATAAATATTGCATGTGTGCCTAATCTTGCGTGCAAATTTGATCTTGTCTGCAAGAAATGCAAAAGTTTGTAATGTGTTGCTCCATAAATAGACAATGTTTCATAGTGACCTACAAACTGAAGTTAAAATGATTGTATCGGTATAATTCTCTATTAACAGTGCAGGACTTAAAAATTGAGATATTTTTTCAAATCAAGACATTTTAGTTTTCACAGTTTGATGGTGCCTTTCTGTGTAGAGCAAAATGTATCACATTGCCAATCTGTCCTTTTAAGGATAACCATTTTGAAATTTTGCAAATATGATCGAATCTGAAGGTAAGATTTATAGAGATCATATAATATGAGACGCCAATTGTTGTGGTTAAAAAAGTTGCACTTTTTGTCTGAAAATGACTCATAAGTGGGTTGACATATCAAATTCGTTGTAAGATATCATTACCACAATACCTTGTTAGAACCGGTGAAAATGACTTTGGACAGCTCAAATAACAAATGGCGGCTGTGTAGAGGAAAAATGTTAAAACCCATTTTGGCAACACGATAAGTCTATGGGGTAATCGTGGTAGCAATAACAATCCAATTGCGTGAAATGTAGGCCTACTTCAGTCACAACTACTGACCACCCTTCAAGTTTGGTGTGGGTGTTTTACCCTTTGAAAATGAAATGAGAGAATATTTCAATCAAAAACAAAAAGAAAGCGAAAAAAATAAAAAACTTAAAAAAAGCAAAAATTACAAAATAATTAATTTCAATTGGAGAGAATTTTTAAATTAAGCCCTAGCATGATTTGCAAGATCATAACAACAAAAAAACACAACCTAACAAAAAACAATTTTTGCATGTCTGTAACATACAGGTACCCCACATTTCTACAAATGATATCCGCAGAAGCAACCTAATAAGGACAACATCGGATAATTAGTTATACTGTCCGTTCGGACACTTATATACACAACACTTAACGAATGGGGGGGGGAGTCATATCTTGAACACTGCAGTTTGCTTCCTTTTCTGTCAATTCTTCAGTTGACGACAGTACCTTATGAGGGTTCTACGGACTTCACTTTTAAACCATCTCTTCAAGTTTCAAATGTTTTGACTCTTTCGATGAAATCCTGATATGTCTGTTAATAGGGGCTTGGCCTTCTTTTCTTGTCATTCACGTTATCTCACTTTTGAAAGTTGTAGCTCGGTGTTTAGCTCCAAAAAATAAAGCAATTTATGAGGAAAGTTTTTTACGACAGTTAATAAATACAAAGTCCCATGTTGGTGTCATTTTCAATTGTTTTGATGTATCAATCTTTGATATAATTGGGATCGCCAACAAGTGCCATATACATTACGCGTGTGCAAAGTGGTGTTTTCACTTTTTTTCTCTAGATGGTGGCCTTTTTGTCATTTTGTTTTCAATGCTGTTTTCACCAGGTTCCAACAAGATTTGTTAAGTTAATAAACTTCCTCAAACAATTTTGATATGTGTACCACATTTGAGAATTTACATAAGAAAAAGTGTACACTTTTGTTTTTACCACTGCCTGTCGTATAGGGGATATAAGATAGACTTGTTACGTGCAACGAGAGATTTCAAATAACAGTGTCCCGAAAAAATCTATTTTGGCCTGTGTAAGTTTTATCAAAAATATCCGCATTGTAAGGATTAAGCTGAAAACTGTTTCTTTGGTATGTCAAACATTGCGAAATTTCTATTTCGTATAGGAGCAAATACAAAATTCAGGCCTGTGTTTTCTATTTGATATAACCAAATCACCTTTTTTTTCATTTAAGGTATTTCTAAAGTTATGGAAATCTACAGAGCTCTAATCATATGACATCTACAATATCACAAAATAGGAATGACTTGAAATCCTGTTGGCACCTTTCAAGAAAATTCGTAGGGAGGGATTGAGTCATTTGAGATGGTTTTTGTACACTGCAATTGTTATATACAGGGCTTCTGTGATTGGTCAACAGCAGGGTAGATCAACAGATTTTGATATTTTCTTCCACAGTTTTATGCACACACCGTTGACATCAATAAATATTCATTTTGCCCAGAACTCTAATTAATAACTGGAGTAATTCTATTATGTCACATAAAGAAGGTCCGACTTGTCAATGAGAGGGATAAAACCTGCATTCCGAAAAAAAAAACAAAAAAAAAAAAAAAAAAAAACACCGATGGCTTTTGTCGGCCCACACTGTCTGGAAAAGAATTATTGAAAGCCTCAAAGTACAAATACAACATGGTATGAAGGGAAATGCAAAATACGCTTCTCCAGGTGTTAATGTTTTGCGACCAGAGGGTGTTTTTATCAATCCCACAATGCATTGCAATGTGCCTATACTGTCCTGTACTAAACACATGTCATACTTAGGGATAAAAAGTGTTCAAAAGTTTAAGAACCCACAAGACATTCCATGATCCTGCAAAAACTTCCCTATGTACTGGCACCTTGTGGCCAAATGATGTAAAAGTCAGGGTTTTTATGTTTTAAGATAGGATTTTTGTGGGATCCCATGACCCTATTGAAGGTGGAACTTTTCCAAACTGGTGCATTTGTGGGATTTGAATCAAACACCCTCTGGGTTGCGACTAACCCCCGAAGCGCAGCTGAGGGAAGCGATTCTGAATCGAGTGGAGGGAGGTACATGTAGTCTCAATCAATCCACCATTGGGCCGGGCATTGAGGGACAGTATTTCACTACTTCAACGAAATCAATGTTTGTATTTTGTTACACTACACCAAAAAAATTGCAACTTACTTGGGGAATAAACTTGGAAGTGACAAAATCATTGCTTTTCCTCTGTAGCCATGCGGTAGTAACAATGCGGTAGTGTTTTACTATTCCCATTACTGCTGGCTTCCTTGTGTTTATGCACATGTGGGGATGTACTCGTACGTTTTCATGCGGTAGTTTGTACTACTACCAATGCCCATTGTGCCCTGTGTGTTTTGTTTTATGACACTTGGGGGCATATTCAAAAACTATTGGGTCATAACAAGATCGCACTGGTTAATAAATATTCTGAGGCGTCTTGGAAATAGGAATGGAAAAAAGCTCCCTCTTTTTACATCCCTTCTCGTCATTCAAGTTGTAGTCAGGAAAAACTTAGGGCCTCTTCAGTTTAACTGGCATGCAAGACTAATGGCTTCAATGTAGTGCTGTAACAGAAATGTAACTTGTAATCAGAGATTCACCATTATTGAAACCTGCTGAAGCCATGGTATATAGTTTTCCTAGCAAGTTTTTCCTGTTATTAGAAATGTTACGGTATGTAGAAAAGCTGCATATTTTCAGAGCTTTTCCCTGTTGCTTTCTGTGTTGTGTTGGGAAAATGGCAATGATCCTCACGTTTACACGCATACACATGTATGGCTTCATTGACTAGCTCCCAGAAATGTAGAGTTCAGGAAGTGAAATCTTGAGTTCAGAATGCATCCTTTAATTAAAAGAGGTGAAATCTAAATTTAGGTCCTTTTTAGGATTCTGTTAAAGGCACTATCATTGATTTGCTAATCAGAAAATCGAAAAAAAATCCTCAAAAACAGATTTTGTGCATGTCGTAACAACTACAGTTATCCTAACATACCGCTGCAAATGATAAGACCACGAGCAACCTAATAAGGACAAATCGATATTTGAGTCATTACTGCTGTACTGACACTTACTTGTACAAATCACATAAGTGAATGGAGATTCACATCTTTGAATACTCCTTTTGGTTTTTGTCCCGACCGAACGAAGTTCGGAGTGACTATAAAATGGGCTCCGTCCGTATGTCCGTATGTATGTCCGTGATAAAAATGTTAACCCTGGAACATTTGGTCATATCTTTTTTTCTGGATGACTAATAGTAGCCAAACTTGGGTATATTGTAGGTGGGGAAACACGCCCTACTAACCATGTCATTCATGCCCCCAGGTCCTCCCCTAGGTCTGTCAGGGGGTGGGGGAATGTCGTATGTAGTATGTCCGTGATAAAAATGTTTAACCCTGGTACCAATTAAGCATATCTTTTGTTCTGGATGACTAAGAGCCAAACTTGGCTATATTGTTAGGTGGGGAAACCCCCCTACTAACCATGATATTCATTCCCCCAGGGTCCTGCCCCTAGGTCTGTCAGGGGGTGGGGGAAATTGTCCTTGTAATGTATTCCCGGTGATAAAATGTTACCACACCCTGGAAATAGTCATATCTTTTTTTCTGGTGAGCTAGAGTAAGTAGCCAAACTTGGCTATATTGGTAGGTGGGGAAACCCCCCTACTAACCATGTAATTCATTCCCGAGGGTCCTCCCCCTAGGTTCCTGGTCAGGGGTGGGGGACATGTCAAAGGGAAAAAGTCCACATTACAACAAAGTCAACATTGTGACCATATTGTGTACGATTTATCGGGGGTTCCATGAGGGCTCGTTGATGAACTTGGTGGAAAGAAGCAGTTGATAGATTCTCGCCCCTTATTATATTTTGGGTATAAAAATATGCTAATTAAGTATCTAATGTCATATTTATGAAAATTTTCCTGCAATGCTTGTGTACAAGTTTTTCTGGAGTTCCGATAGGCGTTAATGATGTACTTGGTGGAAAGAAGTGGGCTGAGAAGTTCACAACCTGATTAGTTTTGGGCGTATTTCGGGTAAATTAAATATGGCAATGAAGGCTAATTGATATGCAATATCAACGGCAATGCGATGTGGAGGGGGGGGCAAAGTGTAACCACAACAAAGGTTAACATATGTAGGACCCATGTTTTCATTGAAGGTATTCTTTTTTAGTTTTGGTTGTTACACGTGGGCATTCTTTTGGGTTGCCAGCCGGTTTACATTTTCTTAGAAAATGTGAAAATACTGTTTCGGCCCTTGCTAGACCTCGTTTGGGGCCCAAATTTCACATGTGGTTAACATGTTTTTTTCAAAAATGTGTTGCCAATTGAAAAAAATTATATTTTTACTAACTTTAGTGATTTTTCAGAGGATTTTTGCATTATGAATTTTAAGATTTCTGGAGTCATTTCACCAAAGACAATTTTTTTCGAGCTAGTGGTGCCAAAATTCAGAGTGGACCTGTGCTATTATTAGGTCGTCACTTAGTGATAGCGATATTCGGCGGGGAAATATTTTATGCATCGCGTACATACGAGTTCGCCTTTTTTTCCTTGTCGGTCAACTTCAGTGGGAACAAGTACTTATTGGAATTCTACAAGACTTCACTTATTCCATACACATTTCCATATTTGACTCTTCGGATAAATCACTGATAGTGTCTTTAACTGGATTGTACTTATACCGAGCTTTTTTTTTCCTAACACAGATGTTGGTTTAAAGGGGTTCAACCCCCATCTAAGGGTGGATAGCTCAGTTGTTAGACCACTGCCTTGGAGTGAGTTGCTGGTTCGCATCCATACTTTGGCCAAACTTTTTCATTCACAGCAATTTATTTTCACAGATATTGCAGGAGTCTAATTCCAGAAAATAAATCCATAAAGTCTTGTCACTGATTTTATTGGGACTATTTTCTAAAAATTAAAAAGTTGGAGTCATTAACAATTTTGTGAAAAAAATAATTGCTACAAATATTATGAACAGTATTTTGGGACTATTAACTTCAAAATTAATGTGTTCTGACAGAAAATAATAATACAGTTGGCGACCTTCTGGGTAGATTAAGACCACAAGTACTTTTTCCCAAATATGAAGCGATACGTTTGTAGGGGGGTGGGGATGGTAAAAACTGTTAGGATGTTGATGATTTGCACAAAAAACAAATTTAAATGTTTGGAAATAAAATGTATCTGCATCAATAGTCCATATCATCATTGGTGTTACACTACTCTTTCTTGTCTGAAGCATGGAATGAATGGAATGATGTACTATCACTTTTATGCAGATGGTTTGCATACGCATCACAAAATCTGACTTCTATGACTGTAAATGCAGTTGTTGATTTGCTGCCATTGATGTGTAGACTATGTTGAAAGTGAAAGTGATGACATCTCTCTAGACTCCAAAGGTTTCAAAAGGCGTATGCGATATTGAAGTACTTAAAGGTGCATTTCGTGATGGTGAGCACCTTCTGTTTATTCATTGCATCTCACTAGATATCCTGAGAAAGATTTATTCTCAATTTGAGTTGAATCCCGATCTTGGGTTTTTGCGTATAAAAAATGCTCATTTACACGGTCCCATAGGCTACTGTGTGCTGTATTTTTGTCAGTTTACGGTACAGAACTTACAAAAATTGCGGAATTATAAAGATGCAGCCGAATTTGCAAATTTAAGATAGGGCACACGTGGATACTAAGCTAACGATTAGATGAATAAAAAAATCTAGAAATTGTTTAGGTCAGTTGGGGGGGCGGGCTGTGGATCACGAAATGCCCCTTTAAGATGCCCACCTAATTTTGTTTACAGTTTAGTATTTGTAATAGAGAGCTTAGAAGAAAACGAATCGTACAATGTAAGTTACTGATTTGATTTTGTGATTTTGGGTGGTTATAATTTCACAATTTCCTCAAATGAGATCACACTCTTCAGTATGACAAAGTTGATTGTACAATAAAAGGCAATTCAGTGATTAGTCCAGGCTACAGCCCATTTGACCTTGTTATACCATAATTTTCAACGGTTTCTAGAACAGTCTTTCCTTGCGAATCTGATGGATCCAGATGAAAACCTAGCATTTTCAAAGAACGAACGCAACTATTCAAAGATGGCACCCAAACACTTAAAAACTCATGCTGTACTCAAAAGGTATCATTTTTGCCGTCCAGTCTAAACACCCATTGTGACCAATTAAAAGGTGATTCATTAACCACCTCCATGTAAGAGAGATTTCAATATTGCCGCCAATACAACAAAGCAGCTGATTTATTACTTTTGACGAACAAGTATAGGTATCCAAACAGATTTAAAGTGATAATACCAAAAGCAAACAAAAAGGGAAAAAACAGACTATTTTAGTAATCGCTGACCATGTCCGTATGACATGTAATTGATGGAGATTCATATTTGAAACACTGCTATTTCCATTTTCTGTCAATTTTTCAGTAGGGAAAAAGACGTATGAGAATTCTGCAGAATTTTCCTCACTTTTAAGATACTCCGCAATTTTAATATTTTGACTCTTCGGATAAATCACTGATTAGCGCCTTTAATCGATGATTTTTCGGTTACTCAAAACAGCCAAATGACCACTTTCATGTGGTTTTTTTAATGCCCGTGGCATATTAAAGGAATATGTCATGATTCTGGAAATATTGGCAAATTTGGTTATGGATGGAAAGCTGACGTAACATAGATTACATAAAATCAAAATAAGTTGAAAATGTCCACATGTTGAGTATTTTGCCCTTTTAATTTGCCGCCCAATAGCTTACTCAAAAACGATCCCGACAATCCACAGCGCAGGCCAAATGGTGTTCGGTCATTATATTGTTTGTTCATGACATCCATAATTTTACGTCGTTGTAACCATCATATCGCAGTGTTGCATTTCCTATAACTGCGATACGGAGGTTTTTTATATCAATAATAATTAAAACACAACGAATGAAACAATGTTCATTCTGTAACGTATTTAATTTTATTATTACTTCAGTAATCCATCAATATTACAGTGGTCAGCAATTAACAATTCGAGTCAACACGATGTTTTCACTGTTAAAAAAAAAAAAAAAAAAAACAAAAAATTGGGCACTTTTGATCAATGAAGCACCGTGGCGAAAAAACCGCCCGTTTTTAGGCGTATGTCAAAAAAAGCAAAAAATTTAAAATGCCTCTATTTGTTAATTTACATCAAATTGTAGTAGTTTTTCGGGAATGCGTGAGTATGTACATTATTTTATGAATGGAAGGTCAAACTGAGCTTCTGACAAAATTTGACATATTCCTTTAAGGCATTAACAGCAGTATCATAAAGTCGATGATGGGGGTAGTGTTGAGCTAGCACTTAACCTCCATCTTTTTGGTAGCTGATCATTTGAAATTTTGGGGAGTGTGTAAGGCGTGATAATTCCTTGCATAGCTTTGCTGGTTTCTGACAACTTCGACCCTTGATTTAATTAGCGAAACTTTGGGATCTCCTGACAACTCTCCGCGGAGTTTTCTCCCCTCCTCTGAATCCTTAAGTTCCCAAAAACTTTAAGCGATTGACAACCTGTATATTATGCTAAGTGAATATAGAAATTCCCTATAGGTATTTGTCCAATTACTTAATGAACTGTTATAAACAATTTCTTTGAAAACAAAACAAATTAAATTTTACAAAAGTAAGTGTAAACATCCTCCTTCTTGTCTCCCAGTAGAAATGAGATGATGATATGGATCTTAAATGGAAACAAGGATATGAGCTACAAATTTCCTTAAATGTGTACATTGTTAGTTAGAACATATACCGACGAACATCATGGGTTTGTAGGCACAAAAACGGAATAAATAATATCAAAAATCTAAGTTTTGAACTTGCATCTTGCCCTAATTGAATCAAGAGCAAGGCGCGTAGCCAACCCGGTGGTTCCAAGGGGGAAAGTTCCCGGTAAGTGCAACAAATTTCCCGATTACAGGTAGAAATATCCTGGTCGCAGGGCAGAACTGAGAAGAGTCCGAAAAAGGGCTGATTTAACATGAATATCCATCTTTACTCCTCCCCCCTTTACCCCCACCTGGCTACGCCACTGCTCAAGAGGGAAGCATGCATGTATTTTCTGTCGTGCAGAGCAGAAAATACTAAATCGACTTATCGTGGCATAAAGGCAGAGTTTTCGGCTCATTCTTTTTAGGTAATTAAGCATGATAAATATGCAAAAAGCATGGTTAAAAAATGGAGTGTGCTTTTCTGGAAATATCCTTGTGTCCCATTAAAGGTGCACTTCATGATCCTTGCAGCTTGTTTTTGTTAAGGTTCAATAGATATTGATTAAATAAGCTTATTACCAAAAATTTTAGTTGATTCTAATGACACATTTGGTGTTGTGGACAAGCATTTGTATCAAAGTGCACATATATCACCCAATTTTTCTGTAGAAAAGATTAAATCTGCACGTCAGTAGATAAACATTTCAGATAAATAAGAAAAATCGCAACTTCTGTGATATAATGCTCATTTACTGATGCCCAGCATTCTTCTATGAATTGGCGCAGCGTATCTTCCCTCGCCTTTCACCAATGAGGTCTCGGGTTCGATCCCCGGCAGGGGCTCATTCTCGGTGGCTTTATGTGAATTTTGTTTCTCAATCCATACTCGTTCCTGCAGGTTTTCTCCGGGTACTCCGGTTTCCTCCTGCTTCTAAAATCGAGCTTTGCATAAATCTGTTCTAGTATTATGGTTTCTCTGATGTGCTGAGTGCCTTTCATGGCTGCCGCACAGCGCCCTAAGCACGTTTACGTGGATATGTCGTGCGTTAAAAATACACATTATTATTATTATTCTATAACCCCCCAAAATACAGACCAAACCTGAAATATATTTAAAGGTGCATTTCGTGATCCTAGCCCATTCACTTTTATTTGTTTGATTCACTAGATTTACCCCAGAAATGGTTAATAACAAAATTTCAGCTGATTCTGATGGTGCATTTTGATGTTATGAGCAAATGTTAGTATCACGCTACCCCTAAGGCCACTGTGTTGTAATTTCCGTCTGTTTAATGGCAGAAAATACAAAATTAGATATTTCTTCTAGAGTAGATTGAATTTGCACATAAGATTAGGCACATATACCATACTTGGGCTGAAGGTTTAGATGATATAAAAATCTCAATTTCTTGAGGTAAGTCGGGGAGACAAGGCTGTGGATCACAAAATGCCCCTTCAATGGTTTACAGTGATTAACTTAATGGGAATCTTTTTTGTTGAGCCAAGTGATATCTATAATTTATAGTTTAAATTCCTCTTCTGCAATTTAAAAAGGAAAGAACTCCCTGTAGTACTGTTTCAAGTGAATAATGTTATTGAAGCATGTTTTTGAAGTTAATTGAACATATGTTTCCCGTAAATTACAATTTTCAAAGAAATATATTTTCATGAATTTTGTGAGATGCCATCTTTCACTAAAAGCAGTATCCACAAATTAAACATTTTGACAGACCCTAAAACAAAGATTGAGTACATTCCTGATAATTATGTGCAGCAGCCAAAAATGTTTGGTCTTTCTAATTTGCGAAAAATATCTTCCTGCAAAATTATCACAGCTACTCTAGTACTTAAAGATAATCACATCATGCTATACCTGTTATCCTGTTAATTTGTCAGATTCGCATGTGTCAAGGTTTTACCCCCATCTATTGTATGTTGACTTCTGAATTATTTACATTTGGTAATCCTCTTCAGAGCGTCGCACATGAATTTCATGTGCATAATCAAACAGGGCTCTCCAGAGGAAGTGGTTCCCCGAACCGATTTCCATAATGTGAGTGTATCCCAGTACATGCATAAATTCTCTACTCGGCATTTATTTTCTTATCGTAAGTAAAATGCCTGCTTGTAGGGGTGCGGTTCTTTTAAAGGTGCACCTTTGGATTTTCGGACTTGTCACCAATCAACCAAATCAAGTCAAACTTTATTTCCATAATCATTGAGATTTGAGATTTTGATATGACTAGAATCCACTTATATTTGTTTAGATTTCTTTTTGGTTAAGAATGAAATTTCCATTAAAAAGTACTGAAGAAAATAAGAATATTTCATTGTGCGAGTGCAAGAAGGTCATAAGTATGTGCGATGGCTGCCATGTGATACATCTGTGTCCTGCCATGTATAAGGATAACTCTCAAGTCACTTGAAGAACCATTTCAAGAGCCACTGATTAAACACTTGGCATAATAGTATGTTTGAATTTCTGACAAATGGCAGCTATTGCACTTACGACCTTCTTGCACTCAAATAACGATTTGTGACTTGTCTTATCAAAAGGGGCGGACTTCTTGTTGGTTATGACATGCATCTCCTTTTGTTACAGCCAGGCAAAAAAATATCTTGCGTCCACCATAAATCTTTTCTATTGAAAAAGGTGATTATTATCCTGGACTTTCTAAGCAAATTGAGATATAGTTATTAAACTGTCCTCCAGGAGCACAATGTGTTTCCTTATTTCATAAGGCAGCTATTCATTACTATCTTATTTGGAAGAGATTGGTAAAACTTGTACATCAATTTACACTCAAAGTTAACCTCCCTATCAGAATTAAAAAAATATAAAGACTAGAACAAGACTCCAACCCATTAATGTACAGATTAAAAATCTAAAACCGTACGCCACGCAATCTGAGCCGGCAGAAGGTTGTTCTTTTGTAATACTTGATACGGTAACAGAATAAAATCTTAATATAGCTGCCATTATGAGATGAGGAAACCTATTGTGCTCCAGGATCACAGTTGGTTGACCATATCTCAATTTTGTAACTTTTGAGATGCTTACACATGTTGAAATTGGGTGTTGCAAAACCCTTTGCTTCATCTTTAGACCTTTACACATTCCAATAATAAGTATAACATCAAATAATAAAGTGGGTCTTATTGATCCGACTACTCCCTTTATCACAGTCATGTATTTTGTAGATAGCTACAACAAGATCATATTGTATGTCTTGTATAAATGCCCCCGGGCAATACATTTTTCAAAAGGGGCTTTATCATAGGTCATTTGCAGGTTATATTTTTCCTTTTAAATACATCCAAACATCCAGCACTCCTTGGAATATGCCAGTGCTCACACACATTAAGCACATTCATATCACAAACTTTTATTACGTTTTTTTGTGAAAAGCGACCTTAGCATGTGAAGCGGCTTGAATATGCATTTACGACTGTTTTTAGACTTAAAAAAGTGTGGTCCCGACTTTTATTAGTAACAAAGCATAAAAATCATGCGACAAATTACAGCATGTTAGCTTACGCCCTTCAGAGGTCTTGTACGACAACAATTCCCAATACAGCATGCCAAAAAGGGACTTCGCTGAAAATATGGGTGCCAATTCTGTATTACCTTTGAAGAAATCATGAGCGGGGCTTTAAGATCAATGTTAATTACATAGAACAAAACTCAACCAACACATCAAATAATGCTGCATCCACACTGGTACCAAGTAGCTTACCTGACCTCGAAAATTTTCTGTCTATTAAAGAATTTATTGGCATAAATCTATCGGCACATATAATGAATAATCCCTAAATACGACGTACCAGATTTTTTCATGGTCATTGGAGTATTCCGTGCAAAAAAATCCAGATTATTCCGACCAATGTCACGAACGACTGTTACAACATCCATGGATTGTGAAATATATCATGGCTTGCTTCCTGTTTTTTTGGTATTGCGTGCGGCGTTGTTAATATCAGGCACAGTGAAGAAAGATTGCAACTTCCATAATGGTTGTGGGGGCCGTGGGAACCATCAATTGGCTCATAACACAAAACCGCAAGATCGGGAACCAGCTTCAGCTCACATTTTGAGAATACCTTTTCCTCAAGGATATCTATGATCAATGAATAAAACAAAAGGTGCTGAAATCCACGAAATGCACCTTTAACACGCAAGAGCGTGTTATGTTGAAACCAGCTCAATGAAGATTTGTGTGTGACTTAAAATTATTGGAAATAAGCTATTTTAAGGATATCTATGAACCCACAAACAACAAAGGGGGCCAAACACTAGGCTGGGTCACACGAACACGACTCGCATTTACTCCCATAAATTTTGCTGTCGTAATTCGTGTGACCCGAATCTTGTTCAATAATGTCGTGTCGCATTAGAAAAGTTGAATGATGAGAATTTACGTCGTGAGTTGGGGAATTATTGTAGTAGAGGATTAAGTTCTCCAGTAAAAAACCTGTATAACCGCATGTCGTCGTTGTAATCATGTATAACCTGCTATATGAATACAGTGAGATGACATGTAATAATCCATCTCGTAGGTAATTACACATTGTAGTTAATGCGACGTCGTAATTCATATGACCCCCGATTTGATTATTTAATCCAATGTTCGTTCAGATTAAGTACGACATTGGAATTATTGTAGTAAATGCGACATCATCGTTCGTGTGACCCCGGTCTAACCTTCAGAGAGCAACCTTCCAATTGGGTAAAGTGATGCTAAATCATATATTGGTTTAATAATTGACACATTCCAAGATTTGTAAGGTATCTGTGACACAAGATTAGAGAGAACTAATTTAGAAAAGCTATTTTACTTGGTTCTTCATTGAATAGACTATTAATAAGCGCATCAAATAAACTGTAAGATACTAGTGTCTTAGTAGTCTTTGTCAAAGACTCGGTTGAAGACTCGCGAGCAAGCGAGTGGCACAGCCGCGTCACGCGAGAAGAGGTTTCATCTCTCACGCGATATACTCCCACACCAGCATGTTACAGTGTAGGTAGTAAATCAGTTTCCCAGGCGGTGACACAGAACTATTCTAGGGTTAAATTAACCAGTCTGAACTTAAGAACAGCTGGGGATTTTTGGGTGCTAAACGAATAAGATGGGTTGCCATTATACACTTATACAATTGCCTTTAAGAGCTTTAAGAAGCCCATGAGTCATTGCAAGCCATTTCTTTACCAGGCTATACTTACCTTCCCTTCACTATGTGATAATGATCTCTAGTTATGGAAATCTAACTTTTCATCTTGATAAACGGTAGCATCACAGATTTCGCTGCTCCCTGCCTTAACCTTACACCACTCAAACAAACACCAATATAACTCAATGAGCTGAGTGGTGAAAATGCACTAAGTCAAAAGAAGCGATGACTTCTCGCACCAACACTCATAATGGGCACGAATCGCTCCGGTTGCCAGCGACTACTCCCTTGGGTGGCTTGCCCTGCCTGTCATATGGATGTGGGCCGAGGCCCCCGGTTCGAATCCCGCAGGGCCCTTCATGTTTCTTTAGTTTCTATCCGCTTTTACCCCTTTCCTTCCTCTCTGAAGATAGGCTAAACCAAAAGTGAATGGTGTTAGGGCTAATTAGTGCAAGACCTTTAACTGTATCACCAAAGCCACTTTGAGCTACAATATTCCCATCCCCAAGGGCACGATTCAGTGAGCTGTGCATGTGTATGAATTAATATGAGTACTGTGTGTTCTGGGATTACAAACATCATACTCAAAAACCAATGTGTGTATTTTTCTGAATGTAAGGTAACTAAAGTGGACTGAACTGTGCGCTGAGAATGATTGTTTGTTGGTTCTAAAATAGTGTAATTAGACCTCGCTGCAATTGTGCTGATAAAAGAACATAGTCGCATTAAATCAGGAAGTAAAGAGCCGGCCTCATCTGTGTGTCCGCAAATTGTTATACTGACTTTTTGGCTGTGCATGTGATGCCCATCACAAAATAAGTTTTTCATATTCCTTTATGTTTAAGTTCAGAAAAGAAAATTTCATGCTTAAAACCTCCTGCCCTTTCATTAAAGTCCCGACTTCCAGAATATTTTCCACCCTATGACATTTTTGGGGAAGTTGAGGTACTAGTTGGTTTTTGATGTCGCTGCCCTAAGGATGAATGACACACATAGGCCGGTATTCACAAAAGCTGTGTAACTTTAACCCATTGTTTAAAATTTTAACCCCTAGGTTGAGAGCACATGAATTTAACCCGTGATCGTGGGTTAGACCCTGTTTAACCCTGGATTAAAGTTACCCCCGCTTTTTGTGTAACCGGCCTTGGGATCAACTTGTCCCCTGTAGTTGTTGTTTTTTTGATGTCTGTTGTATGGATGTCTGTTGTTGTTGTTGTTGATTCTGTTGTTGAAAAATGGTTAACATTTGCCTGTAATACCTCAATACTTGAGGATTTCCAACAACTAGGTCACAGGTGCACATGGCATCCCCCATTTGTTGATGAGGTCAAGGTCATACAAATGTCATGTGAGGTCAATTGTAACAAAATAGGCTGAAAATGTAAAATTGAGCTCATCTGAAAAGTTTAAGTTCAATTGGGAACAAACTTGAATCATGATGCAACATGGGATCCCTCATTTGTTAAATCAGGTAAAGGTCACATGGCCCCACAGGTCAAAGGTCATGTGAGGTCACGTTTTGTCAGATGTCTGAAAAATGTCAAATTCACCTCATTTGAAAAGTTGGAAGTTCAATTGGAACCAAAAACTTGATTTTTATGGGTTTACATGCCACCCCTCATTTGTTTGAGAGGCCAAGGTTTTCTAGGAAAGTCATCAATCACCACTTAATTCCCAAACTTTTATTTGAATCCGATCTACCATTTATTTTTGTTTCAACAAATTTTTTTTGTGTCGACAATGACATTCATGAAAAACTTTTGCTTACAGTGTAATCTATAGGTTCGTTTAAATTTGTTTCCCCAAATTAAGGGATAAGCAGAGATTATGCGAGAGAATAAACAATGTGGAAATGCAGTTGTTTAGCTTATACATAAGATAAGTTTGTACTACTTCCCATATACTTGCTTTAACGTATAAACAAACCACCAAAAGTGAAAATAAACAATTTTTTAGGGCCTTTTTCGTTCAGCCAGTCTATAGTTTACTAGACGGGTGAGAGAGACTCATTAGACAAAAAAAAAAAACGCGGAAAGCGGGGAAAGAAGAGGGGAAAAGGAGTAAAATGGCCAAAAAAGGCTGAAAATCAAAGAAAAGCTAAAGTTTTGACACTACCAAATTTCACAAAAAGGAGGAAATCCTCTTAAAGTTCCATGGACCACGGCTGAGATACATTTCTTTTTTTTACATTTTCGTACCTCACAGTATCCTGATCACTCTCAACACAGATTTTTAAATTGAACATCGTGAAAGGTTTAATTTCAAAGATAATATACCCAATCGGACATGGCCTTCTCCTGTTTCGCGAACGCGTATCAAAGATGCTGGAGTTGGATTAGACCCCGTTAATGAAGTCAGAGTTAACAGGTTTTCACAAGCTCACACGTGGGCTAACCGCACCGCACACTCCAGATATCTCTCCTTGTCGTTTGTCTTTTCTGGGAACTTGAATAAAGCTATTCTGTTCTGATCTCCTTGTCGTTTACGTCGCCCGCTGGTTCACACCCTCGACAATACAGCACATTAGTATCGTAATTTTAAGGCACCAAACCAAGAAAAAATTTATGCCATATGATACAAAACGTACGACGCATATACCCTGAGGAAGTCAACTGTGTACGTATGCAAAAAACTGGGCCACGCGCACGGTCCGTTCCACGATGACGATAATTTCGCAGGTTTACGCGTATCGCGTATTTGTTACTTCGGGCGTCACTTCCGGGTCACCCTCCAACGCGCTAAATCACTTTTCTTTTGGAATTTCCTTCCTTTGCAAAATCTTGTCAAAACACATGATATTATCCCAATTTTTTAATCAAATATCGTTTCCTCTCATTTACCGCTTCATGCAGATTTTATACTTGATACCAATACATACTATTAATAAAACCATTTGTTTGTTGGTGTTATTATAATATTTTTTTTTTAAAGCATTCCAGGGACCTTAAAGAGTACCTTTCACACCACTGTACTAGACAAGTACCAACCCAACTTTGCAAAAAAATCTCCACTTTTTGAAATTGGGGGCAACTCTTCAAAAAATGTACCATTATTGCTGAATTCTGTTATGGGAATTTTGCTTTATTCTGGTAACGGAATAAAGCCGATTCAGAGTAGTTTGGAAGGGTAAAATGTAATTATGGCCTATTCTGTTTTGTTTCTCTTGAATAGCAATGTTTTTAATGTCTGTCCAACTAACATAAGATTTCCAAGTTAAAGGGGTACCACTGGGAATCCTTAGCCTTACACCACCACCACCACCCATCAACCTGAGTTATTGGTATCATTGGAAGCCTTGATTTTTTTCCTCATTTCATCTGCAAACTATTAGCTGACTGGATAAAGTGATGTGAATATGACAAAATATGAGCATTTATGTGGCTTGTTTATGGTTAACAAAAACAGTTTTAGCACAGATATCCTCCTGGGGGGCGGGGTAACATCAACTTTATTTTGAAGTATGTGCCACCCAGATTTCAAAAATTGGAGGCGCCGATCTGATTTGAAAATGAGGGTCTTATGGGCAGCACGACCCAGTATACCTCCCAATGTGAGTACCCCACCCCCATGTAATCTATTACATTATGTGCTCACGATTAAAATGTATAATGGATGCATACAATTTGGAAGTTTTAATATGTTGGTACAGAGAAGATAAGTACTCATCTTCTCTGATTGGTGGATTATTTTCCTATGAAAACAGAAAATTATGCTTTTGTAATCATATGGGGCCAACCTTTAAAATCTAATTTGAAAACTGATCTTACCTGACAACAGCTTAATTTTCAAAGTATTATTGGACTGAACTAGTGATCATCAATGGCAATACACTGTACCTTCAAAGTGATGAGAGGTCATTGGAGTTCACCATTGGAAATGCCTCAAGTGGCTAATTTCAATAGTGTTTTCAGTTTCCTTTGGACATTGAAATGACTTCCCTAAAAGTCAATGTCCCATTTATTCCCATTGTTTGTCCAAAGATCGGGTGTGTGATTTTCATTCAATGAGTTGTTCCCATAGGTGTTATTTTTGGTTCCATGGGATTTCCTGCCACGGTTAAAAGAGAATGGGATGCACTTTCTGTATCTTACGACGCTCGGGTCATTGTTGTAAATTGATCGTGCTTTTTACAAGTGTGTGTTTGATTGATGTTTATTGGAGTTAAATTAAAGTTTCAATGTGTTGCTGGAAGTAAAGTGTTATGTTTGTTTAGAATTTAATATTTGGCCCTTTGGAAGTGGGTTAATTTGTTGAAATATTCCCTGTAATTTTTTGTTATTTTTCATGATAAACATGTAGTGGTTACCCTTCCATTTCAGTGTGTAAACGTACATTAAAGGTGCAACGAGAGTTTTCACATATCAGATGTCCTCTTTAAAAAAACGAAAGTACGATTTTTGACATGATGTACAAGCTTTAGATCAAAAAGATCCCCATCTGAAAGGAGTAGATGAGAATTGTATCTTTGGTACAAAAGTTGTGAAATTTAAATTTCGTAGAGGAGCAAATACGAACTTCAGCCTATGTTACACATTGAAATATAGGCAAAACAAAATCAGCCTTTTTTCTCTCTTTAAGACCCATTCTATAGCCAAATACACTTAAGAAATGTATTGAGCATCAAATCGAGAAGAAATTACTATATTATGACAATATTTGGGTGCCTCAAAATCTTTGTTGCACCTTTAAACTAAAGATTCTTATTTAGAATCCCATTTTCAAGTGAAGCTGTCGAAAATGGCTGTGTTGAGGATCTAAACTTTCAAATTTTGCTCAATGAGGAGATTTGGGAGCCATAGCTATAGTCCACCCAACTTAACCATTAAAATGTTGGATTTTTTTATCTGGACCATTGACCTAAGTGGATAGTAGTGTGCTTAATCTTGCATGAAGTTTATCTACTCGGAAGTAATTTCTATTAACATTTTTGTGTCGTCTGCAGAATGGCGAAGGAAAATAAAGATTACTCTGGTCGTATGTCTGTGTATCTGTGTGGGTGTATTCATGTGGTGGGTGTGTGTCTGTGGTCAAAATGTAACCCTTATTGGCATACCGTATGAGTTCCGGAAGGGCTACAATGATGTAAATAGTGGAACGGAGGGGGCGGCGGTGGGCTGACATGTTGGTGACCTCATGTGACTTGGTGACTCATGTGACCTTGGCCCTATTCAAAACCGCAATGGCAGATGACACTCGCGGTCCAGGACCACAAATGTATTTTTAGTCTAAATGGACAGAAATTTAAAAACATGGGTCCATCTAAAATGATGTTTGCCATAACATCAAATGGCACCATCAGAAGCAACTAGATTTTTTTATACTTTGTCTCTGGAAGAAGTAAGGAATGTCTTTACTTAAGAGCTTGTGATTATATTTGTGACTAACTGCGATTGCAGTGTAACATTGCGTGAAAGCTATGGCATGCACGCCTGCTCCCCCAGAACCAAGTATAAGAAACTTTTTTTTTTGAGGATGTCTAATAAACAAAAATGATGGTTGCAAGGTTCACAAAATGCACCTTACAAACTGGAACCAATTCTCATCATATGATGACCGGGTACCTTCAGATCTGGTTCTGCAAAAAAATTACCAACTCACAAAAGTGAACCAAACAACCAAATATGAGAACACAACACACAAGGAAGATTGCCATAAAATGGTGGCCTCTAAACATTGACTATAATCCAAAACAGTCATTATCATTAATATTTTCAGGGGATTACTGATATTTCTGCGAAGCAATCAATGCCAGGTATTCTCTGCCTTAATGTATTGTGCGCTGTTAGTGAACACTTGCTGTTAACAAAAGGTCATTAATAAACGTGTGCAACCGTACACTCGGAACAATAAAATCTTTCTAAAGACAAATGGGACTCCTTTAAAGGTGCAACAACTTTTTGTTTATTTTTTTTTTTGTTTGTTATTGTTTTGTTTCGTTTTTACATAACAGGTGCCCTAAAAAAATGTGAAAATTCTGATTTGTATACTAATGAAAGTTTTCTATCAAATATATCCCCATGTGAAAGGCATTAAGCTGAAAAATCATTCTTTGGTACAGAAATTGTAAAATTTCTAATTTACTATAGGAGCAAATACTAAAAAAAATCCAGACTGTGTTGTATATTTGAAATGAGCAAATGAAAATTCCTTTCACTTTTAGGCATTTCGGTTAGCCAAATACAAAGCGAAAAAAAATCTATTGGGGTCTTAGATTGAAAACACAACAATACACAATATGTGGATGCCCAAGATCTCTTGTTACACCCAAAAAAATAAAAATACACGTCGCGGTCTCGAAACCGCTAAATCCCCCGGGAGGGAGCGGTTAAAAATTTTTAAATAATCAGCACTGCCAAATGTCATTACCCATGTGCAACGTCAGCGCCCCGCAATGCATGCGCGCATACGCTGGCATGTGCGGCACGTATGGCATGCATACGTGATATGCCCACAAAACCCTTAAACCAAAAATCCCCCCTTAAACCCCAAAATCCCTTAAACCCCAACAACCCCCCCTTAAAACCTGGACAACCCCCATTAAACTCGTGCAACCCACCTTAAACCACAACAAGCCCTCTTAAGCCCAGCAACCCCCCTTAAACCAACACGGACATGTAGCAAGTCCGCCGCAGGCATACTCGCATGTGACGCATGTCCACGAATGCATACACGCATGTGCAACGTCCGGCGCAATGAATACGCACATGCGCGGCATACACCACATGCGCGTGCATTGTGCGCACATCTGCGCAATGCATACATGTATATGTGCCAACATAAACCCCTCTTAACCCAAAAAACCCCCCTTAAACCCAAAAAATCCCCATTAAACCCAACAACCCCCCCTGAAACCTGGACAACACCCCTTAAAACTCGTGCAACCCACCTTAAACCCAACAAGCCCCATTAAGCCCAGACCAACCCCCCTTAAACCCGGACAACCCCTTGAAACCCGGACAACCAACTTAAACCACAAACAAGCCCCCGAAGCCCAGACAAACCCCCCTCTAAACCCGGACAACCCCTTTAAACCCGCGACAACCACCTTAAAACCACAACAAGCCCCCTTAAGCCCAGACAACCCCCATTAAACATGGACAACCCCTTTAAACCCGGACAAACCACCTTACACCCCAACAATCCCCCTTAAACCCAACAACCCCTTAAAGCTGGACAACCCCCTTAAACCGGGACAAACCCATTAAAGCCAAACAAAACTCCCTTTAAACCTGGACAACCCTCTTAAACCCGGACAACCCCTTTAAACCGGACAACCCACATTAAACCTAATCGCGCGAGGGGAGTACATGATTCCCACCCATCCATCAAGTTTCATCAAAATCAGACATATGGATCTTCAGATAGTTGTTCACAAGTTTTTTTTGGGTGAAAATACCCCACAATTTAGCCCATAATATGCCATAGATATTTAATTAGGCATACATGCACCCAAAACCTAATCAGCGCGAGAGTACATGTTCCCCACCCTCCCACCAAGTTTCATCAAAATCGGGACTTATGGATCTTCAGTAGTTTGTTCACAAGCTTTTCAAAAAATACCCCAAATTAATCATTAATTATGCAAATTAGGTAACTAATTAGCATATGCCATGCCCATAATCTAATCAGTGAAGGCATGGCAGTCCGTGCTCCCACCCACCAAGTTAACATCACCATAACCCTTATGGTCTCTAAAAATACCCCAAATTAACTCATTAATTATGCCAAATTAGGTACCTAATTAGCATAGCCACGCCCATAATCTACTTAGATGAAGGGCATGGCCAGTCCGATCCCACCCACCAAAGTTACATCCCACCATAACAATTATGGGTCTCATGTTATCGCCGTGTTCACAAGATTGTACCCAAAATAATCATTAATTATGCAATTAGGTACCTAATTAGCATATGCCCGCCCATAAATATAATCAGATGAAGGGCATGGCCAGTCCCCCCCAAATCCCACCCCCCCAAGTTACATCACCATAGCCCTATGGGTCTCATGTTATTCGCGGTCACAAGATTGTGTTGGACGCCGCGGCCCATTGGATGACTGATAGAATATCCCCATTTGCTTTTCAACCCCAGGGGGAGTAAAAACAAGCGCACAGTATTTATATGTTGTCTTTCCAGCATTGATCATAATGATGGGCAATATTAGAATATGGTCATCTAAGCAGCAGTGAGTACAAGTGTCAAAAACTATCACCACCGACCTATTGCGTCACAATTAGTTTGAAAAACTTGCCCTAAAATTATACATAGTGGGGAAAATTTGAGTATTAAAGGAAAATGTATTATAGCATATATGGTTTGTTGTGGGCTGCCAGCATGGCTGACAGGACCACTTTGCAATCGGTTGTGTGTGTGTATATGATGTATGTGTCACCTAAATGTTTTTTTTTTAAAACTTATTGAAAAGTTCAATTGGAAACCAACTTGTTGTCATAGGTGTACAATGGGATTCCTCATGATGGTGATGGGTCAAAAGGTTTATCCAAGTCAAAGGTCAGTGAGGTTAAGTTGAACAAAAAAATAGGCTAAACTAAAAATGTAAAATTTACCTCCATTGAAAAGTTGAAGTTCTGACTTGATTATAGGTGCAACATGGGGATCCCGCATTTGTTGATGAGGTAACAGGTCCTGTTGATGAGGTCATTGGTCATGTGCCAAGGTCAAAGGTATGTAGGTCCCCAATTTGGAAGATAGGCTGGGCAGCCCACAGATCTTAGAGCTTGATATATAGCGAGCCCAAAACCGAGAACCACCAAATTCTAGTTCATTTGTTTCTCTTTTTCAACCCCCCCCCATTCCCATCAATGTTGGGATATGGAACATTGCAAGAAATATTTCTGTGACCAACATTGATCCAGAGGTGCGGAGAGGGGGAGAGTTCATTCCCCTAACAAAACAGTTACCTATTTTACATAGGGAAGAGAGAGCAAAGCAGGTAAAGTGTCTTGCTCAAGTACACATGTTGCCTACTGTGAGACTCAAACCCACAACCTCCAGATCATGAGTTGGGTTCTATCCCTGGACCAAACATACCAAAATCCCTTGTTCACCACTCAAAGCTGTTAATTTCTGTGACATTTTTGAACAACTATTATGTGGTTTCATAATTTCTTAGGTAAAAAGATGCACACTTCAGATCATTTCCTGCATATTGCTATAATATAAAAGATGCACAAACGTAAAAATAATAATTTAAGTCTTCAAAGCATTATCAAAAAACCTCAAATCCTGCTCTTCATATTTGCTCTAACTCTGGTATACTAATGTGATTGTTTAAATTGCTTATTTGCATTTTTTTTTTGCAATCTTCATCCACGCCATTGTGGCTGTGTTACAGCTGCTAATAACGACGGTATTTTTTGCAAGGTCATTTTGTATTTCAAATAATTGTTAGCTTCGGATGTTATTGTGTATTTACTTTTGGGGGTTAAAAAGCTGGTGGAAATTACTGTGAAAAGGTTTCCCCAAACCAGCTTAGTATTGTGAGTGAAGAGATTATTTCATAATATGCACAGGTAGCCATTATATAAGGGTGTGTTACTGGTGTTTAAAGCAACCCTCATTCATTTTTTTCGCCGTTTGTTTTTCTTTCTAATAACAGCACATGTTTGAAGAGCCACCACCAATTTTTCAAAATGTGAAATTTTTGCACAGTTGTGTGTAAAAAAATGGGTAATTTTTTAAAAAAAAACAATTGTGGTCTAGTGGTTAATGTGGCCTAGTGGTTAGGGTGTTGCCTGTGGTGCAAATTTCTGGCCCTGGGTTCGAATCTTGATGGGGACACTTGCTGGATTTTTAGGTTCTCAATTCTGGATTGACCTGTGTACCAGCTATTGATTAAAATCGAAATAATGCTCTCCTCCATGGTTCACTTGGAGTTGGGCAGATGAATTCAGAAAGGATCTGCCCGTCCGTGGAGGGTATGTTAAGCCGTCAGTCCTGTGTTCAGAGTCACAACTGTACATCAACCTTGAATAAGAGTAGGAGTGAATAGCCCCTGACTGTTCCCAATCCGCCTAAACGTGGCATGTTACGAAGTATGTATTCATGGGGATTTACACACGGGCCCCGGATTCGCTTCACACACAAAGCTCTCAACTCAATCCCGAACCTCCAAGCCATTACCAAGGACTTGCACGGACGTAATGATACCTGCGAATGGTTCATGCTCAAGTGCATATTTGTCAGTAAAGAACGCGATTTTGTAAGGGATTCGGGATCCCCAATTTTAATTTCACCGCGGAACTGCAGATGCCAAATTTCTGTTCGGTCATGTGAAAATAGTGCCAACTCATGAAAATGTATCCTTAACTTATCTAAACTCATGGAACATGGCATTGAGTCGTTAGGACACATACATGGTGCTATTTCCTGGCTATATATTGGAAGGACATCTAGATCCAACAGCCACTGAATTATTATGGGTATACAGTATTAATTATCTTAATTACAAAATATGCTTCTTTTGCGTACATAGACATGTCGTGCCTTTACTAATTCACAGGTATAGTGTTAATAGCCAGTTACCATACAAAAAAACTGGTGCAAAATCTCAACTTTTTGGAAAATTTGGATGCTGTTCAAAAAATGTGCTGTTATTGCTTTAATTTTTTATGAGCTTTTGTTCTTTTCTCACAGAATAATTAAAAATGTAAAAAACAAGTTGTAAATATTGTTGTACAGCTTGCAGCTGCACGAAGAGGAGGGGTCTCTGGGATAAGAGTTTTACAAATTGCCAACAGTCAGGGAAGTGTATAAG